>QOCX01000392.1:158559-187858 GCA_005959815.1 Sarcophaga bullata | reverse complement strand
TATTAACTCTCAGAATTTGTGCCACATACTCGAATAAAATGATTGCCAACTGTCATTTTCTAAAAATAAAGCCCTCTGTTACTTACATTGAGTTGTTGTTGTTGTTGCACGCAATTTTTCTCCTAGAATTAAAAAAACATCTGTTATGTCTGGCAATGTGAAAAATGTTCACCATTCGCCATTTTACTAATGAATAGAGTATGGCCTAGGAGGTAGTGAGTTGGCTTATTAAATGTTAGACCAAGGTTCAAACCCCAGGTCAGGCATTTTCAACAAAACCAAATATGAAAGAAATATTTGTTAGGCGACTTCCTCTCAGCACATTTCTGGCATAAATTCTACGAGTAAATAAAATTACCATGAAAAATATTCTCAAAAGTCTTTCACACTCATGGTATAAAATTAACGCACGCAACATAAGTAGTATAAGAAGCTAGGTCCCGATCCTGACTGATATATTGTAATGACCAATTATGTATGTAAGTGTCTTAAACACATTGTGTATATGAATTGTAATGCTATTGGCAAAAACTATTTCTGAGTAAAGATGCAGCAGAAATCCAAATGGAAGGATCAAATCATACGAAACTTTAGCCAGGTTGCTTTTCTTTTCTGCATACAAATTTATTGATTAAACTTGAACGCCATAGGTTAGACAACTATTTCAATGGGCATAGCTACTTTGGGTACTTCTTTGGGTGCCTTGGCATCTCTCAAACAATAATCTCAATAATGAATATTTTATGAACATTTTATTTAATTCCCAAGAATTCCAAAGTTCTGGACAATGACCGATAACTTATCCTCTGTCTCTTCGGATCAAATCCGTCTGGATTTGTCAGCAAGTGGGTTTACTATCCCGTTTTTTTTTTTGCAAATTAAATGAAGTTTTTGTGAGACCACATGTTTGGTACTTCCCTGAGGTACTCTATGAACTCAATTCAATTTATTATTGTGTTGTGAGTGAAACCTCCTTTCTCCTTCATGTGGAATAAAATATCGAATGTAGAACTGCTTATGCACTTACAGACAAGAACAGGATGTGTAGGCATACATTGTTAAATGCACTATGAAAGCTCTTAATTCTGTGTTACTAAGAAGTCAGAAGGCTTTTGGGACAAAATTATATTTCCGTAAACGAATCTTTTCTAAATAATTTCAAGTTGGTGCTTTGATCCATCCATCTCCTCGTTAATTTCAAATCTTGTTCTAATGTTGCCAATTTTTTTGCAACTTCATTGCTAGTAACGTCACAACAATACATACATAATTGCTCATTACAAACCTTCAGTCTGGATTAGGATCTAGCTTCTCATACTACTCATGTTGTGTATGTTTATTGTATACATGAGTGGTGGAATATAGAGTTTAAAGTCGACTCCGAACGACAGGTTTTTGAGAAACTATTAATGAAAATTTTATAATTTTATTTGCCAGAAATTTGCTGAGAAGAAGTCGGCGAAGAGATATTATTTGATATTTTGTTTTGTTCGAGCTGCCTGACCTAGGGTGTTCTTACGTTTAATATCCAGCCCACTACCTGCTAGACTAAGACGACTTCACTAATTTCACATAAGGACCTTCAGTGCAGTCTATTCTTGGGCTCTTGGCCTATATTTCTTCTCTAGATTCATGGTCTTAACAACCCGTAGAATTTTAGCCTTAAAGACCCTACATTCGGCTGATAAATTGTATAATATTCTGACATTGGTTGCATTGATAAAGATATCTCCTCTTGTTCCCTCTCCATTTTAGATCCACCCGTGATGATAGGTCAACCGTCGCAGAGATTATCTGAAACTATTTAGAGTTCTGCATCAGGTATCAAAAAAGTTACTGAAATGAGCCTCACTAGTTGAATTTCTTCAGCAGTAACGCCCAAAAAGAACTCACTAGACCTTGCTCATTCACTATAAATAGGCTTCTAGCTGCCCATATTCTTTACATCCTTCTAAATAGGCATCGGCAACGTGTTTGCATAACACAGAGCTACCAATAGTTTATTTTTACCATTCAAAGTTGAATGGATTTGTTCATATAAATCATCTAAAATCTAAATTTGCTTCAGAGGTGTCGTGTGGCAGCCATAAATTCCCAGACAAATTTTTCGAAATGAGCGAATCGTGTTGCAGAAACCTAGCAGTAAAAATAATTTTGTCGGGAAAAGAATTTTCTTTGGACAACATGAGTGAATCCAGTTTTTTTTTTCAGATTTATTTCTTTTATTTATTTATTATTGTTTTATCATGCTATTAAACACATGCTACACAGTTTGCCAGACGTATATAATAGCTGTGTGCTGCGATTTAATGCAGTAGCAACTTTAAAATGCATACCCACTCTCTGGCTTTTTTGTAATTGTTTTTCTTTCTTTTTTTTTGTGTATAATTTTGCTCGCTTGAACAGATCATTTCTAATTCCATTATTATTTCAAAGCAGTTCTAACTGCAAATCAATATAACGCTGCTTTAATTGTTTTTCAGCTCATCAACATTGCAATTCTATTTGATTTTCCATTGTTTTTTTTTTTTGCCGCTTACTTCTCTGTCTGTTGGTGACGGATTAAGCATCTGTTTGTTTGAAAAGATTTTTTTTTCTTTTTTTGCTAGAAAATTTATACACAATAATTATGTATGTATTTAAAAGTATTTAAAACAATGTAGGCGATACAAAACGACCAATTGATACTCTATAGAAATATGATAGGAAAACAGAAAACTTAAGAGATTTTTAATTGTCAAACAATGGTGGTAGGTGTGGATAAAGTTTTAAGCATTATCATTTTATTAGAAGGCATCAATCATCATACATACATCTACGATACATACATACATAATTACGAAACATACATACATACATGCATACATACATTACATTTGACTACATACGACTTACAGTGCATACAGTGCATACAGGTACCAGGGCTAGCATCATGCAGATAATACTACTACATACATACATACATACATACATACATACATACATACATAATTTGCCATTACAACCCTTTTAACCAGGATTACGGCGTAGCTTCTCACACCGCTTATGTTGTGTGTGTTACTTTTATGCATGAGTGGCGGGACCTACAGTTTATAGTCGACTCCGAGCGACAGATTTTTGTGAAACTTTTCAAGGCAATTTTATTGACTCTCAGAGTTTTTGCCAGAAATCTGCTGAGAGGAAGACGCCGAAAAAATATTTTTTTTCGTATTTCGTTTTGATGTCTGACCGGGGATACGAACCCTGGCCTTTCGTTTAATAAGCCAAAACACTACCTACTAGACTACGGCAACACCATTAGAGGCATACTATGTGCTATACAAACAATTTCATATGCTGTAATAACAGTTAAACGTTTATATTTACTCTTGAAAGTACGGTCCATTTCCTGTGTGCTTCACCCTGTTAATGTGACAGAAGGCAATTGTTAAGAATTGTAATTATGTACGTATGTATTAAAGAAATAAATCAAATTTCTGTGTCAGTTTTCTCTTCACCACAGAAATTGACCAGCAATTGGCAGCAAGAAAAGATAATTTTTCTCTTTCTATATGACACACACCACATTTAACCAATGTTGTGCCAATACATTCTGTGTTAAAGTTATTAAAATGAAAATAATTTCTATTTAAAACGATATTCTTTATTAAAATATTTCAAATATTATTAAGAAAATATTTTTGCATAACTCGTACTTGTGCTATGGTATTCTGATTATGATCAACATAACCATTTAGGCATGATTACAATCTGGCTACTGACATCATTCCCGTTGTGGCGAGAGCTGCTGTATAATGTCGACTACGAAGGATAGATTTTTGAGAAATATTTCGTGGCAATTTTATTTATTCTCAGAGCTTTTGCCAGAAAAGTGCTGACGGAAGGTCGCCATTGAAGAAGTCGTTTTGTTCAAGATTGTTCTGAGCCAGAGTTGGTACAACGGGCTCTAGTCTAATAAGCCAACACACCTACTAGACTACATATATATGTAATGTGTTATTACAACCCTGAAGTCAGGATTACAACCTAGTTTTATCACCACTTATGTTATGTCTGCTAATTTAGTACAAGAGTGGCTGGACTTACAGTTCAAAGTCGACTTCGAACATTTGACTTTTGAGAAACATTTCATGGAAATTTTATTTACTCTCATAGTTATTGCTAGAAATCTGCTGATAGGCAGTAGCCGAAGAAATATTTTTTCATATTTCGTTTAGATCGAGATGTCTGATCTGTGGTTTGAACCGTTGTTTCACCTCTAATAAGTGTAGACGTTACTTACCAAATTATTTCTGGTTAAAAATTTTTTTCGAAAATTATTTCGAAATAAATCTTTACTTCATAATTATTTTAGTTTAATTGAATTTGTTACATAAATTATACAAAAAAAAAAAAAAAAAAAAGAATTCCTGTCAACAGTATGATAATTTAGCATGGACTTTAACCTCTTGGATTGCACACAATATAAATTTATTTTTTTTTTTTCAAAACATTAATTTCACAATGAGTTTTTTTTGTTTTTTTTTGTTTCTTTATAAACCATCGCTATTAATACTCTTGGCAATAATTTAATTATTCTGTAAAAAAAATGTTGTTGTTGTTTTTTTTCATTTTGTTTTATGCATTTAACCAATTGAAAATAAAAACTTAAAAAACTAATTCCCACACTCTATCAAAGCGAAAAGAAAGAGAAACATTTAAACATACAAGCAGAAACAAGCATCTGATGGACAGACAGACAGACAGACAAATATCCGTGGATTCGCACACACACACACATGCCTGAAAAAGAAATTTTTTCATTGATTTTTGTGCAACAAACCACCAAATAACTGCACACAATGTGAATCATGTAATAGTTACTGTCTGTCTGTCTATCTGTCTGTCTCTCTGTATATTTGTCCGTCCGTTCGTTCATCTGTCTGTCTGCCAAAGTACTTAGTGAAACTAGAGAGAGAGAAAAAAGAAAAACTGCGCAATTTCAATAATTATTGCGTGACTTCAAAAAAAAAAAAAAGTTAAAAATAAAAGAAAATAAAAATAAAATAAAAAAAAAAATTTTTTTCTTCCTTTTTTCTTTAAATAGATGCGTACTTACCAATAAAATTATATTTTTAAACAATAAAACTGTTTAGTTGCGCATATATACGAATAGGAAATGTTATTGGAAAAACAAACGAACAACAACAAAAAGAAAAAAACCTCAAATAATTTCATGGATTATAATTTTAATCCATAACAGGCTTCTTGGAAACAATTTCGATAAGACGGTAAACAAATTTCATGTAGAGAAGGCAATACTAAACGTTTATGTCTTTGCCAAGAAGTCAATAGCAAAAGGAAAAATTTACCAAAAAAAATCTATTAAAATTGACTTTGTACACGCATATTCTGTTTGAACGGAAATCTTAATTCCCATAAGAAAAGTTTGCAAAAGAATATTGAAAACGTATTGAAAATATATTTGAAATGCTCTTTTTTTCCACAACGTTTTAAGAACATTTTTATAAAGTGAACAATTGTCTCAATTTCGTTTGACTTTTTAGACGTAAGGCCATGGTTCAAACCCCAGGTCAGCCATCAAAATAAAAACAAAAAAAAAAAAAAATATTTCTACGATGACATCCTTCCAGCAGATTTCTCTGAGAGTAAATAAAAATTGCCTTGCAAAGTTTCTCAAAAATCTATCGTTCGGAGTCGACTTCATACTGTAGGTCCCACCACTCATGAATAAAATTAATATGCACAACATAAGTGGTGTGAGAACCCATGTCGTAATCCTAACAGAAGTGTTGTAATGATCAATTATCTATGCACGAGTATGTATGTATATGCACATCATAATAAATGTATAATAAATCTCACCATCGTGTTGTCTGTTCTTTTGGCTGCATAGTAGTAGTGGTAGAAAACTTTGGAGACTGAAAGAGCAGTGACATAACAGTAAGACAAGCCATTAAGAATACTCCTCAGGCATCTTTGGCAATCTTCTTCACATCATTGAAATATAGAAGGCTCTAACGGATTTGTAGGATTTTGTAGGATTTTCGAAAAACGTTTTGCAAAATGAAGTACATACTGCGGACAAGTAGGGACCTGTGACATTTCGGATCGCAGATTATGGCCGATAAATATAATTTCGATATTTTCAGTGAAATTTTTTTTTTATTTGTCTACGCATTTGCCAACAAAAAATAATGTCAGTCTGCAGATCAAGTGTGGGATTCACAGGTGCTACTATGGTCTTAATACCCAACTGAGTAGTAAAGTCCTCTCCTGTACGACGAAGTTGCTCATTATCCCCATACAAGAAGTTCGGGTGGAGAAGCATTTATGCTATTAAGTGCCGATATAGCAGCCTCATAAGTATTCGACAGAAAAGCACTACATCAGTGCGAGTTGGCGATGATTTTCAAATTTGACACGAACGTTGTGCATTGCATTAACATCCAGCAGCTGCACTGTCTCGTTGTGATATAAGAAACGGGTATTTAGAACGCGAATTTGAATCGCGTATTTGATGAGGGAATTAGCGGAAAACGGTGTAGAGAACGAGATTTGTCGGCGTTAAGCCAACTAAACCCAGAAAGTCGTGTATTCTATTGGTGTGACCAACTGGCGAAGGCATGTAAGAAGCAGAGGCGCCTGTAAGAATGAGCTAAGACTGGTCAAGATCAAATAAAAGGGTTGTTAATTGCCAATTAAGTAAGTTTTGGTAATTAAGGCGCACGCAGAATTCTGAACACGTTCTTAATGGTCAGCATGTGTGATTTCGGCAAGTTGCACCCACTGGTATTTGCAGAGAGGAGCAAAAGCGGGATGCTAAAGGATTGTTGAATAAGATTATGAGATATTCTTGTGTAGGTTAATGATAGAGGCTAGCATTACCGCGGGGAGTTATTGCGTTTGTAGTTATATAAAGCTTATGTATGGACTACCTAACGAAGACAATGTATTCCAGGGTAAAATACTTGCGATTACATAGGCACTAACGTAAGAGATAACACTGGGTGATAGAGTGTACAGCTGTATGAACAACCAGACTGATATTACATGGTATTACATGACGATCTTCACGCTGCGTGTGGATAACTAGATCCTAAAAGGCAGATGGATTTCGAACCACAGTGATATTAAATTGGATTCATGATAGCACTTAACTTACCCGAGAGGACTCGTCTCAAATTATTTGACTGTGGTGAATGGGATTATAGCTCCCTTTATGTTTAAATTCTTCGGGCTGTTCGACCAATGAATCAGATGAATTGTAATGTAATTGAAGCTCATAAATTTTTAAATTTCGAAAAACATGACGAACTCTTTTACCATTTCTCAGACTTCGACGTACATTAGTCATGTTCATAGAGAAGAATTTTAACCACTTTAACACTTCATCCTGTCACGCGATTTCTATTGGGTTTATATTTTAAAATCGGAATATTTTACACGTGGTTTAGGTCTTTAAAAATTAATGTGGCCATTAAAAGTCGTTGTAGTATACTAGATAGGTTTAAGCCCCATGCCAGACATCATCAATAAAACGATATTTGAAAAAATATTTGTTCGGGAACTTCCTCTCAGCAGATATCAGGCAAAATTACCACGAAAAGCTTCTCAAAAAGTCTGTCATTCGGAGTCAACGTTAAACTGTATAAATTTAACATACACAACGTAAGTGATGTGAAAAGCTAGATTGTAACCCTGACTCTAGAGATAGACAATGAGCAATTATGTCTGTATGTATGTATGGCGTTTGAAGAGTAAACATTTGCCAACCGTTCTCGCTTAAATGTTGACGATTTAACCTAAGCAATAAGCGTAGACACCCTAAAATTTATTTTCAAATATTTTCTTTCATTTTATTTCACCGTGCTCATGTACCTTAAATAGTCGTAAATATAATAAATTTGTATGTTTTTAATTATTTAAAATTGTTTGTTGCTAATTTTGTTATCATTCATATGTATGTGTCTGCACTAAAATACACACAGGAAATATATTTTTTAACTACTTTAAATAACCTTTTTTTCTTTTTTTTTTTTTGTTTAAAAAATTATTTTTTAATTTAAGTTTTATGGTGATAATATTAGTTTATGAGTAAAACGTGCACTATAATCATTTTAATTAACTAATTAAGCCATGGCATTTTTGTTTTTTGTTGTTTTTGTCTCGTCTTCTTAATCATTTTTATTCAATGTGCATTTTAAATGAATTTTATTTTATTTATTTTTTTAAAATAATTCGTTATCGATTTAAAATTTAATATATAAATCAACAATATTTTTTAGCATTTTATTTGTTATGTTAGATGTTCAATGTGATCAATAATATTGTTTTCTATTGTTTGCTTAATTTTATTGCATTTATAAACAATTCCAATAAACAGTTTGAAGATTTTTATTAATTAAAATAAAATAAAAAATAAAATAAAATAAGAATCTAATCCCAGTTGAGAGAAATAAATTACTTTTAAACTAGTGACATTTGGCCTTTTGTGAGATGATTATTAAAATAGTTCAGAAAACCAGCCTTCGAATGTAATGATTGGATATATGCATGACGATTTTCCAACAGATTTGGCAGTATTTTACGACTATTTGGATCCAAGATAGTATTCAGATATTTTGAACTGTAGAGCAGATGAACTGGCCAGGCATGTCACAACTATCGAAGTCTGTAATGAAATCTTGACTTTGAGAATCCCTATGAAAAATCCTCTAGGCGAACTACGACACTGGCGGATAATCTAGTGCACACTTAAACTCCAAAGCAGAACGGTTAGCATGGGTGTTGGCGTCTTTACGGGGCTTAACGTTATGGGTACATATACGAAACGCATTGTTCTCAGACACCTTACTTACAAATTCTGCAGCAGCTGCAGAAATGCAGTAGACGAAGGTGAGATTGTTTCTCGCCAACATGGGCACTTTAGTACCTACTTTATGATCGAGGAGGCCTGTAGCTTCGCAGTTTGTTTCACTTCATCAGAAGCCCGAAGTGGTTCTATGACTGTGGTATCACAATGAGTTCTTTGTGGCCTAAGTGTTTCCATTTAACTTACTTCCACCTCTACCTACACTAACAATTAAACAGAATAAATCTCTTGTAATCGACAAAATTGATTGCCTAGCCACAGCATTTCATAATCTTAACATAGTCAATAGCAGCGAACAGTAACAACCCCTCGGCTCTGAGTCTTCCTGCTATTCAAAATGATCTTTTTATTTATCCCTTTTCATAGGGCTTTTTTTAATCACCTTATACCTGTGAATTGGAATAAAACAAAGTGCGTGTGAGATATCATTGAAATTTTTTATTCGTTTTGAAGTCCTATTGTAGACGTTGTGTATGAAATATAATCGCTACGGTTTCTCTAAGTTGATCGATGGCATGGATAATGTTGATTTTGAGCACCCCTGTGACTTGTAGCGTAGTCGCATATACCTATTGTTGTGTCCAGATTGTCCAATTCAGGCCGAAAGTTGTTGACTCATGTAGAGCTCACCATTGCCTATAGAGCTCTCTATTGGTAGACCTTATATTTATAGCTCATATTCTTTTGATCGTGGACTCAACTCTTTGGTGTTTAAAATGAAAAAATTTAACTTGAATTGATTACATGTAATCTGAGAATGGCATACGTACCTATTAAATCCATTTTAATACCCTCAAGAACCAATGCTGTTTTTTCGGTTAGGCTATTGATCTATGATTACCAATTTGTTTTAGTCTGGACAGCAACGATATGTGGTTTCCACAGAAAGGCGCTACGTGCCACACAGTTCATGTCACATTGGATTGCCTGCATAAGAGATATGCTGGTATTTTCATCTCACAGAGATTCACAGAGATTGTTCGATTTGATCGACATTTTTTTGTGGAACTTCTTAAGTCGCAGTAGTCTAGCAGGTAACCAGTTGGCTTATTCAACGTATTATTGAACAAAACCAAAAAAAGATTCCTTCGGGGACTTCCTCTCAGCAGATATCTAGCAAAAGGGCTGAGAGTAAATAAAATTGCCATGAAAAGTTTCTCAAAAATCTTTTGTTCGAAGTCACACACAGCGTAAGTGATGAGGGAAGCTAGGTCATAATCCTGACTTAAGGGTTATAATGATGGATTATGTATGTATGTGAGCAGAATACTCAGCAAAAGCCAGTGAATCTTTTATTTCCTTTATTTAGTGAATTATAGGAGAACTTTATTTAAAGTTTATAAATTTTGAAAAATCGTTTGTTGCTCTGAAGAGGAAACAGATCTCAACAACAACAACAAAAGCCTTTTTATTATCTAAAATGTTTTATAAACACACAAACATACCCCATTTTAAAATTATGTTAATTCTATTGGATGCATTAATGCTTACCAGCAGCAAGTAAAACTGTGTGAGTGGCGTGAATGGAATTATTTCAAGCGACTTTATTCTCAAGATTCTTATTGTCTGATTAGATACTGAACTTGTTTTAAGTTTCTTTTTTTTTAATGTGGTTTTATTTGGCCATATGATATAAATACTCCATTTAGCTGAAATTAAATGTATATTAAGCGTTAACAAATTAATCAATATGTCAGCAGTTAATTTTATTTTTATTCACTTAATGTATCCAACAAATCAAAATTTTTTGAATAACTGGTTGATCAATGTTGATTAAAGTGACTTTGAGTGACTTTATATAAAACGTGTGGGTGGTAAAAATAAATTCCATAAAGACCTTAAATTTATAAAAAAAAACTTTGGAATTGATAATATGAGGGGTCTTCCAACAGGGACTTTCGTAATTTGAAAATAATTGTCATTTATTCAATGACCACCGGCAACGACATGTGTTCGCTACATGGGCACTGAAGCAATTTGAAACTGACATCACGTCTGAATGAATATCGAATTTGAGACGATACAAATCCATGTGAGATTCAATAATGCATTCTGAAAAAGTATTTGTTGCTTGTTCGCTGGCGGTGATATCAGTGCAAGCATCTTAGAGAACAACGTTGGCCAGACTTTCAACAGCGAGCACTATGGTTCGATGATTGTTGGCTGGGTGGCCAGTTTAAATCACCTTCACGTTAAATGGCCAATGATTTCAATTCATTTGTGTAGAATATCCAATGTGGCATAAGCTATATAACACGTAGGGGCATCCTGTTCATAGTCGTTGGTGTCCAGATCATGTAATTAAGGCCAATCATTGGCCTATAGTGCCCGCTGAAGAACTTATAAACCTATGGTGCCGCCAGCCTAAAACTCACATCAAACAGTGATATTTTTACACTTCATTGGATGTTGTTAAGCCTCTTGTTGTTGGTATTGTAACAAATTTGACAATTTCCTTTGTATACGTAGCCATTCATCTAGAGATGGACATCATCGCTTTTGATGATTATTCGCTGAAAATAAAGGCCAATTGCCAACTACTTACAGACCTTTTACAGCAAATATACGTTGTTTTCTATGGATATTTACAATTCATGGATCAGTTGAATTTTGTAAGGTTGCCGGCCAAAAGTTCCGACTCAAACCATTACGGATGAGTTCTTGTGAGTGATGCAAAGTCGATTGTATTGGATTTTCCTCTATACTCTCATGGGCAGGGGTGATATTTTTTTTTTTTTTGGCAGATTCTACATTTCATCGATGTTCTAATATTGACAGATCGTTTATCCACCATACTAAGGACAGTCATCGAGAATGTTTAATACGTACATACGTAATTGATCATTATAATGCTGTAGTCAGGATTACAACCCAGCTTGTTACACTACTCAAGGTGGTTAATGTTACGATTATTTATTAGGCGTGGCCTACGATTTAAAATAGAGTCCGAACAATAGATTATTGATTTTATTTATTCTCACAGTTTTTGCTAGAAGGTTGCTGACAGGCAGTTGCCAAGTAAATATTTTTTATAAAAATTGCTTTTCTACGAGGATAATAAACCAACACCTACTAGAGACCACAGCGATTATTGAGATCATAAGATTGGTTAAACGCATGATAAATCTATTATATTATGTACCCGTGTTGTTGAATGATTAATACGATCACAATGATTTGGCAAAACGGATTTCACAGATATGACTTCATCAAAATGGCCGTTATCAACTGGCAATATTCGGAAGTTTCTGCTTGAAGGCCTGAAAGATTATAAGATTTTTGTTTTTTTTTTATAAGATTTTGCTTTTGTTTTGTCGTTTTGTCTGAAATTAAAACGAGTCTTAAAATTCTTGAAATTGAAAATGTTTAACAAGTCTTATGGTAGTGTTTACAATGTCAATGTCATGTCATAATCTATTTCATACAAAGTGAACAGTAACTAATTATGCCGCCCCTTTTCAGTATAGAAAATGACTCCTTGACTATTTATCATCGAGTTTATTGAATATTTCGCATACAAATGAATTTATACAATGGCAATACAATGGCAAAACAATGGCAATAAATAAATAAATTAAGGCTTCTTTTGTTTTGTTTTTTATTTTTTTTTTGTTTTTGATAAATTATTTATTTATTTAGATTTGATTTATTTTCCTTTAAATAACATGTTTCACTAATTAGATGCAAGAACATTATACATTGAATATAAATATTAATTAATAATAATTAACACTTGAATAATATCAAACAAAAATGAATGAATAAATTCAAGTATACTTAGAATAAATGATTCTTAAGCTATTTATGTGTATAAAAACTATATAATAAATCAATTGTTAAATAATGTCACACACACACACACACACACACACACACACAGTTGACATGCCTTGAACTTTATTAAGCTTAACAACGAAATTTCAAGCAATTCTTGTTAAAGTTTATTTGGTGTGATAACAATCAAGTGGAATTTTTGTTATAAAAAAAAAAAAAAAAAAAAAAAAAAAAAAAAAAAAAAAAAAAATTAATTAATATAAATTTTAATTATAAATTTAAAGTTTTAATTATAAATTAAAAATAAAAATAAAATGTTTAATTTAAACTGTATTAATATATGGAATATACGAGCCATAAAAATTAAAAACGATGAAAATGAATATAAAACATCTAAAAAAAAATTGTTAATGAATTAAGTCATCTGCTAGGCAAAGCAAACTAAATTTTAATTAAAAAAATTGTTTTTTTTTTATTTTTTTTTTTGAAGATTTCTTACATCGGCATAGATGAAACAGAATATAAAAAAAAAATCTCAACTTGTAAATGTAATTAAGGCTTGCGAAAATCAGAACCATTTAACGTCTGCCAAAAATTTTAATTTTTTTTTCTACCATATTTCAACATAAAAAACCACAATTTATTCGTTATTCGATTAATTAAATTGTAAGAATGTAGATTTCAATTTCTATATTTATGTCTCTTGATTATCATTTGTGCTACATTTCTATGCAATATTTTACCACATATTGCATCACAATTTGCATGATCTTCAATTAAATATGCCTACTCGCTTATGTCTTAAGTCTTTCGTTTAACTCTAGTATGCCTTACATAGACACATAAATTACTTATTGATTCGTTATTAAAATATAAATTTAAATAGTTTTTTTTATAATTTTTATTTTATTACCAATAAATAAATAATTTCAAATTTTTTTTATTATTCTTACGTCTAAAGACTACCTTTGATATTTATAACGAGAAAAAAACTCAATATTACCTTGATCTAGAATTTTTTCCTATTAATTGATCACCTAATGACAGTGACTTTAAAAGCAACATCACGACAATTTTTGTAATTTAATAAAAACAACAACAATATCTTACACCTAAAGCCACAATAAACAAATGAGCAAAAGTTTTTACAAAAAAAAAACCGAAGCGAAACAAGTGCGGCTTAAGCTTTTTTGTCATGTATGACGGGAATAGTGATCGCATAAACAATAAGTGGCAGGCAGGTGCGTTAAGTGCGTAGTTTTTCTAAATGTTTGTAAATGATTGTGCATCTACTTTATATACTATGTATACACTGTAACGGCAGCTTAATTAGCATTATGTGTTCAATTTGTTTTTATTTATTAACTCTCATAAAACGTCATATTCATATTTTATGAGTTTTTGCTGAGCATTTAGGGTTTCTGCTGTGCATTGCTTTTCGTATGTTGTAGCACAAATTTTTATTTATTTTCGTTATCGATTTCCAATGAAATCAATCTTCTAAAGATAAATCATAAGCATACTTTACATTCCGAAAGTCCTATGGGTTCAGGTAATTCATTGTTTTTCTAGATTAGGTTTACTTTGGTTCGGTTTAGGTTAGGTAAGGGGGCGAACTCCCCTTAAAGGTCAACGTTTAGGTACCTTGTGATGCTACAATTAATTCTACTTGGAGATTAAACACTCCCTAGAGAAAAACTAAACGAAGCTCAAAGAAGTCTGGCTATTGCTGCAATCTTCGCAATAGAGAGCTCAGTCAGATATGTCAAAAAGTTAGAATTCAAAAGTTTCCGAATCTCTATGACAACCTCACCTAACACATGACGTGAAAAACAGTCGTTTTCTGCTTCTCAGACCCACAGTCCGAGCAAATATCATTTGCCGGAATGTCGAGTCTCTTAAGCCTACCAAAATGACAAATCACTACTGTGCGATGGATGACCATACGATTTAAACTTCTTACGCTTAAGGGTCCATTAGAGTCAAACAATAGTGCACCTCTTGCTACCAACGATATTGAGTTTCCCTATAACAACTGTGGATAATATTTCAGATAACACAGGCAATCAGACTACATATGCTCTGTAACATATCGAATATTGCGAGATCCGTCGTCCGTAATGGAATTTCCAACTATATCCCTTCAGAATCCATATATAATTTACCCTTTACTGATCCGAAAATACCCTGAGAAATCGTTGGCATTCATAGGCAAGGACGGACGTTGAAATTACGTTCGTTAAGGACTTAATCGTAGTCTGGATGTCCATGTAAATCTAGAGATTTTCAGGGAAAATCTCACCATCTAATAAGCATCATACCGCTTTTAAAATTGCCGCGAGCTTTGCTTGGAAAACACTGCAGCGTTCGGATAACCCATAAGAAAGTTTAATATCGGAGGCCTTAATAATTATGCCACAGCACATCCTGTCACTCATTTGTGAGTCATCAATGTAAACCTCAAGGAGTTCATTTTGTACATCCAGCTCTTCAGTATTATAAAAACGAATATTCTCTTCAGAAAGTTATAAGGGACCATATTAATTGACCCTGATGTGTCTATGCCTTCGCTAAATAGCGGCATGTCCGTAGTTCAAATTGAGCCAGCATTTGGTTGCACTGAGTCTTACTGCCATTAACTTAGTCCTCTATCTTAATACCATGTCAGGAGGGAGTAAAGTAAATATAGCAGATATTGCCTTTGGTCTGGACTATGTGCTGTATGCATCAAGATTTTCAAAATCTCTCATTTTAGGGGTTATTACACCATTGTGGCATCAATATTGTTAATTGCGGACAGTAAAGATTAGAATCGATTATTCTAACAGACTGTAGAAGCTTATACTGTAGAAGCATGAACAATTCTCTTAAAACTGCAACATCTACACAGCATCGCCTCTCTTAGTGACAATTCTACACCTTCATTTGCCTAAGAAGCCACGCCATACTTATTTTATAATAATTTTTCCAGATTATTGGATAAAAAATT
The DNA here is from genome assembly GCA_005959815.1 of Sarcophaga bullata. Taxonomy (NCBI): domain Eukaryota; kingdom Metazoa; phylum Arthropoda; class Insecta; order Diptera; family Sarcophagidae; genus Sarcophaga; species Sarcophaga bullata. Next base: position 172,220 of record QOCX01000392.1, on the reverse strand, counting down.
TAAACTTGATTCATTAAATGTTTCACTACTTTTATGTGGCATCTAAAAATCGAGCTCATTTGTATAGTCAGCTTTCCTCAAACGGTTGAAAAATTTTTGGAGATGAAATTTTTAAATTCTTTCCACTATTAAGTTCAAAACTCTGGTGAAGTGCGTACTAAATCCGATTATAGCCTTCGATTAAGGTTGGAAAAAAATCAACATGAACAAGAAAACATTCATCTAATGAGATTGAAATCATTAGATTAATGAAAAAGCATCTGAACTGTCATAATTCAGAATAGAACAATAACACAACGTTTCTGTAAGTTATGGTGTTTAACGGGCCTTATTTTTTCGAAAAACCAACCGATTCGTGCTTAACAACTTTATCTGTTTGAGAAAACTAGTGACGGTTCTGAAATAGACACAAAGAGTATGCAAATAAAGCGACAACAATGTGGGATATTTAAATCGCTCTAGTCTATTAAGTTGTGTGTTGGCTTTTTAGCCGAGTTTCAAACCCTAGCTGATCTCGAACAAAAACGAATTAAAAAATATTTCTTACGGCGACTTTCTCTCAGTGGTATACTGGCAAAAACTGTAAGAGTAAATAAAATTACCAAAAGTATTTAAAAAATCTGTGTTTTGGATTTGAAGTTGAACTGAATAAAATTTACATAGACAACATGGGTGGTGTAAGAAGCTAGGTTCTAAACTTGGCTAAAAGCTTGTTGTAACCAGTTAAATAAGATATCGTTTGTAATCAGGAGTTCTTTAACAGGTCGGCATATCGTTATTGTGATTTGCATTGACTAGTAAGCTGTTTTAAAGCGTTTTATTTTTAAACGATTTCCAAACTGCTATATTAATGATACGCCAACAGAAAATGACTTAACGTATTACCGTTTTTAATATTCCGAATAAACGAACATCAAACGTAGCAATGGGGGGGTCATCAGAACATTGAAGCTAGGCAAGAAAATGTTTTGAAAGTTGAATGTCCAAAAAATTTACGATAAAGCACAGTTTGATGAACATGAAAATGATAAAGATATGTTGTGTGTATTAATTTTATACAAGTGTGGCAAGGGCTGCAGTTTAAAACCGACTCGGAACGGCAGATTTTTGAGAAACTTTTCTAGTCAATTGTAGTTATTCTCAGAGATTTTGCCCGAAATGTGCTGAGAGGAAATCGTCAAAGAAATTTTTTTTCATATTTTGTTTCGTTCGAAATATCTGACCTGGGGTTTGAACCGTGGCCTCACGTCTAACAAGCCAACACACTATCTACTAAACTATGGTAACTTCAATACTGCCAAACTATAGTTAAGGCCGCGATTTTATGGAATTCCCACGGTATAAGAATAAACAGCTTTTGCTTTTGGAAAGTGCTAAAAAGCCCGCATAAGCATTTTCCGTTACAAAAGCCTATTGGTGAGGCTAAATATTGTTCTCCCGTCTATTTGCTTAGCTAGTAAAATAAAAATTTAACTGCAATGAAGAACTCATCTTACAAGGAAATTTATTTCAATGAGCTGTAAAAAACTTACCCTTTTTGATGCTTTAACAAATTGTGAGGAATGTGAAATAAAGTGCATCGAGCTCAAAGGAGACTATTTTGAAGAATAAAAACAAATTATTTTATTTTGTCACTGGCTTATTGAGCTGTCCTTATACCATATGCAACGTAACTGTAGACTTCCCATTGAATTTGAAATTTTGAATTCTATTTTAAACAGAAGCTACTCAATTGGGTTCGCAAACTTAGGGCACAATTTGATTAATTTTTTTTTGTATTCTAATATCTGCGTATTAAGATTTCTAATCTACGCCTTAAGTCTAGTAAGGATGTGTTGGCTTATTAGACGAAGGCCAGGGTTCGAATCCCCGGTCAGACATCAAAACGAAATGAAAAAATATTTCCTTTTCAGCGGCTTCCTCTCAGTAGATTTCTGGCAAAAGCTCTGAGAGTAAATAAAATTGCATGAAAATTTCTTCAAAAATCTGTCGTTCGGAGTCGACTTTAAAACTGTAGGTCCGCCACTTATGTATAAAATTAGCACACACAGCAGTAAGGTGTGTGTGAGGAACGCTAGCGCGTAATCCTGACCGAAGGGTTTGTAATGCCAATTATGTATTATGTATGTATGTATTACGGCCTCTAAATTTTGTATGAGAAACAATTTTCTATTAATTTTCTAATTGCTGTTTAATTAAAAAGAAACAAGAACAACAACAACAACAACAAAAAGAAACAAAATAAACAAGACAAGCCTAATATTTATAATTGTAGGAAACCCCTTGCCAGACCGAACGGCTGTCATAATGTCTACTCGATTCATAAACCGTTTAATGTTACGGTGCAAAGACAATAAATTGTTTGGCAGATATGTTGGTGCTCAATAGGTCGCACACTCTCACATGTCATGCAACAATTACAGCGTCTATTTATGAACAATTATTTTTGTTGTATTGTTGTTGTATTTTTTTTTATTATTTAATTTAATATTTTTCTTTTTGTTTTGTTTTGTTTTTGTTTTATTATTTTAATTATTGCATGTCTATACATGTGTATGGGTATTGTTAAACATTTTGTGTCGATTTTTTTTTATGTGTTTTACGCACAAGTGTTTACATTGCCGCAGAAAAAAGAAGGTTAAAAAAAAAAACTACAGAACAAATACAACAACACATAACGTTGATAAATTATATTAATAATTGTGGACTTTTTTTTATTTTTTTAAATATGTGTTGGGTGTTGTTATTGAGGTGGTTTTTTTCTTTTTTAAACCAGTTTTGGAAAAATTTTTGTTAAGATTTATGAATTTTTTTCTATTCGTTGACAATATTAATAATTATTTATTTTCTTTTCGTTATTTATATATTATTTTAGTTAAATTATCAATAATACATAATAATAAAAAAAAAAAAAAAAAATGACCACATTTGGTTAGATTTACAGGAATCACACATTTGTAGTGTACAAGCAGACACCAAGAATCTGGGACATAAAAGGAATAATTTTTTGGTTTGTTTGGAAATGCTTGTGTTTCTTTCATATACACCATTGTGAGTTCTAGCGAATGTCCGTTAATTTTTTGTTCGTTTATAAGATTTGCCATGGAGGCGACAGTGTGTGTCTTATCTTTTCTCGTGGCAGTTCTTGTACGGAGCAGCACAGTTGAGATTCTAAGGAACGGAATGTGGACATCACATCGTATCCTATGTGTTGGCTGATGACGGATTTGTTAGTGAGTGAACCTCGGAGTTAAACGCGTGGATGTTAGTCGACATTTAAAATAATATTAATCTTCGCCGAAGTGATTCAAGATGTTGGGGTAAGACAAGCCTACTGTTCTGCTCTGTGTCTAGCAATATATGGGTGGTGTGTAAGGAACTAGTTAAATTAGGAACTCAATCAACGCTTGCGATCCTTCCATTGGCGACGCAGTTATTAGCGAGAATCGCGGGCGGTGATACTATTTTCGCATGCGCATTGTTCATGTTCAATGTTTATTGCCAGCAGAGGGGAAAAATGACCAATTTCGGGGTCACGGTCGTATTAACATAACAGGTAAAGTGCGTCGCGCTTCATTAGCTGTGTCGGGGTAGCCTGTCGGGTGGAGCTGAGGAGATTGAAGACTAAGCTGGTCATTTGTAGAGTTGCCAAGTTAGCGACTAAAACGATGAAGAATTAATTGAATAATTAATTAATTACTTCAGGTATGCTTTTCACCAGCAAATTGTACATGTAAGGGTGCTTTGGTGAGTTTTCGGAAGCAGTTATCGATATGATATCATTACTGTTGAAGGTAGTGCTTTTGGCTATGCTTGCAACAGAGCCTTGTTTCTCGAAGAAGTGGCTTCTGCTTAAAAATTGCGCTGAGCGTAAATAAGAATTACAGGGGAAAAGTTCTCAAGGAATCTGTCGCGCTCACAAAGGCGGACTTTAACTGTAGCGTCCCTGCCATTCATGTATAAAGTAACATGCTAGCTGTTTGGGTAGGTATTCGGAAAAGGAATGTACGGTTTGTAATCGCGCCTACTTAACCAGGATGTACCATGAATAATTGAACGTCGAGTTTGGTGGTTGTGGACAGTTTCATTAGTCTTGGCGAAGGTTAATAGGAAAGCTTCAAGGCTTATTCAATTGACACATTTTGGAGTGGAGGGTAAATCTTGGTCTGCAGACGAAGGCTCAGGTACGACAGGGTGCTTTCAAGTTTAGGACAGTAGGGAAAACATCCTATGGCGAAACAAGCAACTTATTTCATCTTTTTAGATTCTTTGTTCATATCTGAATTTTTTCTCTTTTCCTATAAAGCATTAGGCAAGACAAACGAAATTGTCCGTGGTAACAGTGTGGCGGAGAGGGCAGCCAGAATTTTTGAAATTTTTTATTCCTCTTGGAAGACATGATTTGATGTCATTATGTGTGGAGGCACATGCTGTTCGAGGATGATGTCCAGCCATGGCCATCTCCTGGATATGTACGGCATTCGGAAACGTCCAGGAATTTCTATACACTCTAGCGGGTCATAAATTTAAACGATTCGCGCATGCAGTGTATGTTAGCGCGTTGAAGACTGCTGTATTCCTGGTAGCACGATGGATGGGATTCATGGAAGCCAAGCAACAGTGCTTGTCACGATGCCTCCAGGCCATGACTGGTCTGTGGGAGTAGAGCGCAGTGTTGTCAAGACGTCGCTGAATTTGGTTATTCAGCCACTCTCAGCATCCATAACCCATGGTGGTGTGCGGATAGGCCGAAGTGGGTTACGTCTAGCTTTGGAAGACTGCTGGTATCCTAGTAGGCACGATGGGATGCGATGCCGGAGTGACAAGACAACAGGAAGCTACACAACAGTAGTGCATTGGAGACTCAATTGATCAAGTATATTGTGTACGAAAGGCATCGGGAAAGATGGTGTAGACACTCCGTGTGTGAGGGGCATTTAAAATGCTGCGCACGAACAAAAGCTACAAAGAAGCAAGGACGACAACGAATGTGTGCGTTGCTGATTGACCAAATAAAGAGAGAACTGAAAAGTACAGAACGATCGCCCAGTACAACGAAAAAGGGATAAGTAAGTAAGAGCAAAGAAACAACAACAAGCAGGACAACGGCAAAGCGAGAAAGCATGCGAAGAATGTATGAATGTGAAACAGTGTTGTTACCATTCTGATGATAGGTGTGTGCTGCGTGTAAAAAATAATAGACGTAAAACCTTCACTGACAAACATTGTAAGTCAGACGCTGGGTCTTCACGTGCCGGGCGACTGAGTAAGAGAGGCGCGCGCAAAGCAAGCATTGCAAAGTCGAGTAGAAGTTTTCAGTCGAGTCTTGTGTGAGAGACACGGCTTCGCGTGTGAAGTAACAGTGGAATCGTAGTTTGACACTCCGTTACAAAATGCTTACGGAAACAGATTGTGTCGGCATAACGCTAGTTGATTCTTTATCGCAAAGGGCGATTAAACAAAGACGGATAACAAATGAAAAAGGCATTGTGGTGTGGTGGTAAATTCAGTTGGTGAAAGCAGTGGCACACGAAAAGTTGTGTGAGGTTAATTAAAGGCCGATTTTGATTAAAATGGTAAACAGGAAATTTAGTTTTTTTTTATTTACAATGCTACGCCCCGGCGGGTGCGTCATATTTTAAAGGGGTTTTTAGAAAGGGAGAAAAACGTAACATGTCAATTTTAAATTGCAAGTTAATAAAACGATAAAATTAATTAATAATTAATTAATTACTTCAGATATTCTTTCACCAACAAATTGTACATTGTAAGGGATGCTTTTTGTGTTTGGAAGTTATCGATATCGATAATTACTGTTTGAAGGTTAGTGCTTTTGTATCTTCAACAACTTTTTCTCAGAAATCTTCTGTTAAAAATTCTGAGCGTAAATAAAATTTACAGGGAAAAGTTACTCAAAAATCTGTCGCTCAAAGGCGACTTTAAACTGTACGTCCCTCCATTCATGTATAAAAGTAACATGCATAGCTTTGGGTAGTATAAGAATGTAGGTTGTAATCCTGACTAAAGGATTGTAATGAATAATTAAGTCAGTTTGGTTTGACAGTTTCAGTTAGTCTTGGCAAGTTAATAGAAAGCGTTCAACTTATAATTAAATTTTGGAATAAATTTGTCTGCAAAGCTCATACGACACGTCTTTCAGTTTAGGGACAGTAGAAACATCCTAGCAAACCAAGCAACTTATTCATCTTTTTAATCTTTTCATACTAATTTTGCTTTTCGCTATAAAAAAGCATTAGCAAGACAAACGAAATTGTCAAACATGTGCGGAAGCAAAATTTTTGAAATTTTTTATTCCTTTGGAGAGACATATTGATGTCATTATGTGTGGAGCACATCTTTCAAAATGTCCACCATGGCATCTCTGGATAGTACGCATTCGAAACGTCCAAATTTCTATAACTCTAGCATATAAATTTAAACGATGGCATGCATTATGTTAGCTTGAAGACTGCTGTATCTTAGCACGATTGGATGATATGTGACACCAACAACAGTCTTTCACATGTCCACCATGACTTCTGTGGATAGAGCGCATTCAAAACGTCTAATATTTCTATAACTCTAGCATATAAAATTGTTCGATAGCATGGGTTACGTTAGCTTTGAAGACTGCTGTATCTAGTAGCACGATTGGATGATCCGGATACAAACAACAGGAATACGAAACAGTAGTGCATTGGAGACTCAATTGATCAATAATATTGTTACGAAAATGGAAATGGTGTAACATCGTTTAACATTAAAATGCCAAACAAAAGGCTACAAAAACAAAAACAACGGACTGTTTGCCTGATTGACAAATAAAGAAGAATAAAAATAACAACATCAGTACAACGAAAAAGGGATAAGTAAGTAAACAACAAACAACAACAACAGCAGGGACAAGCGCAAACAAAAAAGCATGCAAACATGTATGAATGTAAACATGTTGTTTACATTCATGAATTCTCTTGAAGACGAAGACTAGAACTTCACCTACGAGAACATTGATCAGACTCTTTACGTCGCTATATAAAAGGCAAAGCAAAGCATGCAAAGTCGGAGTAGAAGTTCAGTCAGTCTTGTGTGAAGCACGTTGCGTGTGAAGTAAATCAATCGTAGTTGACGGACTCCGTTACAAAGATCTACCGGAACAATTGTGGTGGATAACAATGTTATTGTTTATCGCAAAGGGCATATAAACAAAGGAATAACAAATAAAAACAATTGTTGTCGTTAGAATCAGTTGTGAACAGTGGCACACAAAAGTTGTGTGAATTAATAAAGGATTTATTAAAATTAAACACAAATTTATTTTATTTTTATTTTACAATCTACGTGCTCATATTTAAAACGTTTTTAAAAGGGAAAAAAGTTAACTATATCAACGAATTGATGATTGTGAACAGTACTTGAATATGTTTCACGCTATAAAGCGATATGAGACATTGGTTGAAACATGACCTCATTAGTTCATAGCAAAATCAAAACGATCGTCATCTAATTGGCATGAATATAGTGTCAGTATTTTGTAATGCTCTTGGTATAATACTTAGCTATTATTAGAGCATATTGCTTACGAAATTTTCATTGCAATTGTTAGAAGAGCAGATTAAAAAATTTGTCAACACTGTTTGCTAATAAAATTTTTAATGAATTCTTAGGGGTCCACAAAGAAAAGAAACAAAAAAAAAATCAACTGAAATGCTTAAGCGAGTACAAGATTTTATTGCCAATGAAATATTTAAATTAAGTGCCACAATTTTATTGTCTGATATTTTTCTCTCCAACAAATCAAACTCACCTAAAAATGTAACATTTTGACAAACGCACAAATGCAAATGCAATAAACAACGTCAACAATATACGCATAAAGCGATAGTTGGTCTTGACCAACATATAAATTCAGCAAGAAAAAAAACACACACACACAGACACACTTTTCTTAAATTACAAAATATTTTTTTGTTTAAATTAAATTTAAATAAATAAATAAACGAAACAACAAAAACAAAATCAGTGTAAACGTGTTATTGATAAGAAGGATCTTAACAAATATCACACAACTGGACAACACGACGTTAAACATGAAAATTACATCACTTACCTTACCATTACAATGATAAAAAACAACCTGTTGAAACATATTGCAAACATAACGTATATAAAATTATTAAAAAAAAAAACAAAACTAAACTAGAAAGAAAGAAAGAAAAGAAAAACAACAACATAAAACAACAGTACGTATCTAATTACTGCAGCAAATAAATTAAATTTAAACAGCCTGTGAAACATAAAATATTTTCAACGCGTGCTGCCGAAGTAATGCGTACAACAAAACATATTAGAAAAAGAATAAGAAAAGAATATTAGAAAAAGAATAAGAAAAGAATATTAGAAAAAGAAAAAGAAAAAAAAAAAACAGAAAGGGAAGGACTACACTGTTCAACAGCTTATGTAAAGATTAGAATATAATTTTCTCTTTCAAAGTGCATACAAACCTTGATAATTTATATTTCCTGTGTGACGGAACCATATTCAAGATTAAACTGACAGTTCTTTTAATTTAAATGACACACATAAACAATGAAGGTGTGTTCTAATCAATTTGGGTTGAAATAAATACATGCTTGTAAATGCTTTTCATATTTTAACTATTTGTTCAAAAGTTATTATGTTTTTGGGAAGTATCCTTACATTGAAATATGGCAGTCGGGTATTCAAATGATTTAAATAACTGGCCTACGAACTTTAAATATAAGTTTTTGAGAAAACTTTAAAGTGTTGTTTCCACATGAACATACTTCTAGTTTTTTTGGGGTATTACATTAAAACCGGGTCTATCATTAAGCGCTTCCTATCTTTACATTAAAAATAGGCATAGAGTATATGAGATATTATCGAAACGGCTTATTCCTATAAAAGAACTATTGATGTGGAATTGATCATTACAACCCTTAGTCAGGATTACAGTCTAGCTTCTCCCACCACGGATGTTCTGTGTATTAATTTTATACATGAGTGGCGGGACCTACGGTTTAATTCCGTATTCTGTCAATTCCGATTGACAGATTTTTAAGAAACTTTTCATGGCACTTTTATTTACTCTCAGAGTATTTGCCAGAAATATTTTCTCTGTCCTGGGATTTGAACCGAGGCAACACATTTGATAAGCCAATACACTACTTACTAGAATACGACAAGTAAATATAACATCTGCTAAATTTCCGTCACGACTTCTTTGGGCAGAATGAATAAAAAATATTTAATCTTCCATGACTGTGGCTCATTAATCAGATTGAATGTGACCGATAGCATGCGTTATGTCGGCTTTGAGGACCGCTGTGATTTGTGACTTATGAAAACCCCACAAGAAAAAGTCTGATTTGATCAAATCGCACGATCACGTTGGCCAGTTCACATCGCCTCCATTAGAGTTGACTATGACCTGCAATCTTCCGCTTGAAATATCTAATACAGCATGATCTATGTGGTCATAGCTTGGTATGGTTGAAACTGTATGTAGTTGGCGTGCAGATTATCCAATTCAAAAGAAGTTGAAGATTGCTATTCATTGACAATTATGGCTTGGTCAACATTTTTTCCCCACAGAAATATGGACCGATAACATCACCAGCCAAAAATTCACTTCAAACAGCAATGGTAACGAACACATCTGTTAAATTTGTTGTCACTTATTCAGCATGTTTTATCAAATGTGCTCATGAACCATTGCTAACGACATGTGTCTGCTGAATGGGCTCTGAAGCAGTTACCAAATTACACTAATTTGTATTGAAAAATTATCTTCTGCGTTTAGGTTTATTTCTGGGTGAATGAGTACGTGAATAAACAAAATGGTCGGGTTTTGGGACGATATAAATCCAAATGGGATCCCAATGTGTCCAAGTGCATCCTGAGAATTCCTTCCATCATTCATCAATCATTCCATCATTCATTCCATCCTTGGTATGAATCCGTATTTTGTTATTCCTTTGTATTCAATGATAAGATGCCATAGTTTTCGCGGTTGCTTGCCTTATTCATTAAGAATAAATTTTCTTTTTAAGTTAAAGTAATGTTTTCAATTTTTTCCAATAGGCAATACTTTCCCCTTTTCTTTATTTTTTTGTTGATACTGAAGTCCACTTATTGTTGGCGGTTTAATATTACAAAATTTTGTTGTTTTTGTTGTTGTTTATTTGTTATTTGCACATAAAAATCATATGCTTCAACAATTTTATTTTTGAACTTGATTTGTTTATGGGTCTATACAAACGAACACAAACGAACACAAACAAAATAGCACTCGACTAGACAACGCTATACAGTCTCTTATTTGGTGGCTAAATATGTTTAAGGTGCGTGAGAACTTTTCATGCTTAGAAACGTTAACGTTGAATTTAAACAGAAATTCAAAAGAGTGCTTTCATTCAATTACAAGTAGAATGAAACTAATTGCAGTCTTTTCTTTTTGTATTAGATTGGAATAAAAATGGATTGAAATAGAAAATATATATTGGATCGTCTGCTCCTAATGGAAATTTTCATTTTCTTCAAATCTTTGCTATGCTCTATTTGGTAGTTTAGATTCAATAGATTCAATATAATAAATGCAATGGTTTTCTCCTAACAGCAGCTCTATATATCAGACAAACATTTTGTTTTTTGGTAGTGTCATAATATAAAATGAATGGAACATCAATCAAATGATTTTTAAGGCATTGTAGCATTCGAGGGAACGTGTTTAACATGTCAGGATTCATACTTTTGTAGAACATAAGATAGAAAAGGAGTTGTGCATCTAAGCATAAGGTTACATAGATTCGTTGAAGTGACATATAAATCGGCATTTTGTGTCATTATGATACAATTACCATTCAACAGGGATATTAAGTAATTTTTATTCTGAAGAGTTGAACTAACGACATTAGTAAATAAGTGGTAAAAAAGCTTCGTCTTTGGCAAGGGCTAAGCATTGTTTCCCCGAGTTGAAAGATAGTCTCTTTTTCCTTTTCAGATCCTAAATTAGATGATCTTAATCCAAAGACACGAGTCACCGTAGTCTGACAGGTAGTGTGTTAGCTTATTAGACGAAAGGCCAGGTTTCGAATCCCCGGTCAAACATCAAAAACGAAATATGAAAAAATATTTCTTTCGACTTTAAACTGTAGATCCCGCCACTCATGTATAAAATTAACACACACAACATAAGTGGTGTTAGAAAATAGGCCGTAATCCTGACTGAAGAGTTGTAATGGCCAATTATGTATGTATGTATGTATGAATCCAAAGACATGTGATTTTAAAAGGCCGTTGGTAAGTGCCATACAGCTTATGCCACACTGAGTATTCTGCACGAGATATTTGAACGCATGGTTATCTCAGTTGGAAGTGATGTAAACTGAACGTCGATATATGCGTTAAAGTCTCAAACCACCAAGGTTCTCAAAGCTAACATAAACTAGCCCATTGCTTATATTGTGCGATTTATGGACTAGAATTTTGGAAAACTGGACATTTCTGACCCGCTTCACCCGTAGAAACGACTTTATATTTCACATTTTACGCTATCAATATGTCCTTCAAACGAATAAATAGTTTCTATAATATCTCACACACGTTGTTTTCTATAAATTTAAAGTTAGAAAACTTATAATGAAATATCCGATGGAAGTCTCTACTTGGAATTCTAAAATCTAAAATTCACACCTTAGATGTGTCTTTGGTCTTGAATGTGATTTCCTTCCGGCAGTTTTCTGGCAAAAGCTCTAAGAGTAAACAAAAAAGTGCCTAGAAACGTTTATCAAAAATATCTGTTGTTAGGGATCGACTTTAAACTGTCGATCCCTTAACTCATGCATAAAAATTAAAACACATTGCATAAGTGGTGCTAGATGCTAGGTTGTTATCCTGACTTAAGGGGTTGTATGTAATGACCAATTAAGCAACTAAGTTGATCCAATATGTTGGTTTATTATTTCTAAAATTAGAACATATTGAAGACTAGGTTGTACAATCTACTTATAGTTTAGAGCAGTCAGTCAGAACATTAAATGTCTTCACAAAATTATTCTTTTAATGTTCTAGCTAACTTACAGCCTCATTCTATGCGTTAGAAACGTTAGTAACTTGGGATTTGTTTTTATGCCAAAATGTATCTGAATTTTGTTGTTTTTTTTCTTTTTTTTTTGCTGTTGAAATAATTTTTAAGATTTTTATCATATTTTCTATACGTGTACACCAACACATTAGCGTGGTCACTTGCGTTTACATGTATTTAAATAATAAATAATGCGTATATTTATTTTGTAGATTTAGAAAAAAAAAATCGCTTTTTTTGATTTTTTTAGAATAAAAAAAGAAGAAAAAATGCTTTAAAATATCGTGATTATAATGCTGAATATAAAACATTGTGTTTTATTTTATTATTATTATTAGTATTAGTATTTTAGTTTTATTGTAATGAATAGAACTGCTGTTTTTTTTTTTTTTTTGTTTTTTAAGGTAATTTTCAATGAAATTTATAAATGATAGAAATTTGTTTTTGTTTTTGCTTTACAGCAATATATGTATGTATGATAGAATATGAAAAATGTTTTAAATTTATGGTGATTTACAGCATCACATTTAGATGACAAACAAGCAACAAATCACGATTAAATCAATTCTCCCTGTCTGTCTCCTCTCGATTTAACATATTTGTGTGTGATATTTTTTTTTTCAAATTTATTTTCTGTTTTTGCTTCCCTCTACTAAGTATGATGTAAAGTTATGGAAAAGATTTAGTATTTCCAATGATTATTAAAAATTTTTATTTTTAGTTCTTAAATTTTTTTTAGTTACATACATACATATATTGAGCAAATTGTGCGTGTTCTTGACTATTTAAACGCATTATTTATGGGTTTTCGATAAAACTGTTTGTTTAAAAACAAATTTAAACAAACAAAATAAGCAAAACTTTAAGATTTAAGTGAAGGATATTAACAGACTCATATTTTTGTTATTTGTTCGTCTTTTTTTTTTTTTTTGTTAAAAATATTAAATGTCAGTAAATAAGTTAATAAGTTTTTTTTTTAATACAACATAAATTAGACGTATTTATTAAATATTTTAGTCATAGCAGTCTGACCATGTACAGCCCAGTCCTGATTTAAGTTACGATAAATATTTCCTTCAATTAAATCATTTAAATTATTTAAATATTGACATTTTTAATGTAATATTTTCATGTCATTTAAAAAATATAATTTATTGACAATGCTTTATAATACTGATAAAGTGTATAAAACAATTTTTTTTTTTTTTTTTTTTTTTTTTTTGTAAGAAAGTTTACTCAATTTGTTATTTAGGGGCCTAGAAATTTGCTTAATTTTTAAAATTTTTGGATGAATTTAAACCAAGATTTTAATTATTTTAAATCAAACGCATGTACCTTGCTAGGTTTCAATCGTTATTAAAAAATAGGATGATACACACAGGCATATGGAAATTTTTTAGTTCACCAAACTCAGATAGCTGGTCCTCATACCAAATGTAATAGTATGGTGCGACCGTTACTTTTGCGAAAATGAAACATTAATTTAATTTAATTTAATTTAATTTTTACTACTCTGAGTACTCTGCCCATTGCTGGTTAAACATTTCAATAAAACTAA
>QOCX01000392.1:81871-156417 GCA_005959815.1 Sarcophaga bullata | reverse complement strand
GACATATCAGACACATTCTCCAAAAGAGTATTTCCAAAAACAGTGTCGAATCTTGAAATATTTGTAACATTTGAAGGTCGATCATTAAAAACTCCAGAGTATGCAAATGCAAATCAAAAAGTTATTACAACTATTAGCTCAACAAAATAATTAAAATATATTCAAAATGTTAATAGTAAAACACAAATAATTAATAATAATAACATAAACTAAACATTAAATAATAATAATAATAATAATAATTAATTAAAAATTTAATCTTTTAACACAATAGAAAAAATTAAAAATTTAATTGCCAGAACAAAATAATTAACAGTTGCAAAGCAAATAATGTGTCAAGGTTCAATTAAAGACAAAAATTTTTGAAAATATTTAATGCAGATTGCAATCGAAAGTTTACAATGCTGAATTCTTACTCAACTCAGACCCCAGCCAAAATATTTCGAATAAAATAAAATATTTTAAATTCTCAGCAGATTTACTGACAAAAATTCTTCGAGTAAATAAAATTGCCATGAAAAGTTACTTAAAAATTTATTATTCGAAGTGGACTTCATACTGTAGGCCCCACCACTTATGAATAAAATGAACATACACAACAGAAGTGGTGTGAGAAACTAGGACCTAGTAATGACTAGAGGGTTGTAATGACCAATTAAGTAAGTAGGTAAACGCTTTCCACAAGCTAGTCTATAAAGTTCTATTGCTTGCTTTTCACCGTCTAGCTCTTGTCCAGCATGTCAAGAGAAAGAATAAAATAATAATAATGATGGAATACAGCGTTTGCTATGTTAAACTAAATCATTCAAAGTAAAACTCTGAGAGTAAATAAATTTCAATAAAAAGTTTCTTAAAATCAATCGTTTAAACTGTTGAGAAAAACTAGGACGAAATTCGAACAGTTGTAATGACCGATTAAGTAATAAGTAAACAATTGGTCTAAGAAAGTTCTGTTGCCTCGCTTTTCATTGTCTAACTCATGTTTAGCATGGCAAGAAGAAGAGTTTAAAATAAATAATGAAGGGGAGACAACAGCGCTGTAAATGAAATGAAATTTAAACGAAATTTCAATGAAATTTCAATGAAAAGTTTCTTAATCGGCTTTAAACTGTAGTGCCACCGCTCGTGTGTAAAATTAATACAAACAACATTGGTGGGTGTAAAAAGCTAGGTTGTAATCCTAGCTAATTGATTGTAATAATCATTTAAGTAGGCAATACGCATAACTGTTCCGATAAATGTTCCCGTTGATTCCGATTGGTCTTTTTAGAGTAATTAGCCGCTTTAATCCAGGGTTACCAAAAATTTTTTCCTTGTGCATTAGTGAGTAAGAGAGAGAAAACAAATTGAGAGAATTTATTTACGTACAGCCAAAGAAAAATGTTAGTAATATACACTATTTTGATTTTCATTTCATTAACATGCATAAAGTTATGCATAGGAAATTTTTGACATTTATTAGGAGTGCTTTTGATTCAAAATTTCCTTACCTACTAATAACAAGCTTAAAAATGGTCCATAGGAAATGTTTTTGACACTTTATTAGGAGTGCTTTTGATTCACAAATTTCCCCTACTAATAACAAGCTTAAAAAAATGGGTCCATTTCCTTTCATTTAAATGTCTTGAAATGTTATTTAAGGAACTATATAGGCATTGCATTTTAATAAAAGCATTTTTAAAATATTTTTGAGTGTAAACCTGAAAAAAAATTGTCACAGCATCCGCTAACATGTGCACTCGTGTGTGAATTCTCTCTGCACAATTGTGCTATGAAATGGTAACCCCTGATTTAATCCAACCAAGAGGTGTGGCAATCTCCATATTTAATGCTTCTTAGCAATTGTAATTACCATGTACGCACATTCTTTTAAAATATAGGCAGTTCTATGGAAGTTTTGATTCTAGAACGAACAAAACTACCATTTTTATCCCTACTGGGGTTGTAGAGTACACAGAGTCAAATGTCTGTAGTTTTAATGGAAATGGAAAAATATGTGAATTCTGCTGGATATGACGTTTATTCATCTCTTATTTGATTTTTTTTTTATTTTTTTTTTTTTTATTTTTAATACAATCTTCATGTGTATGTGTGGATGGTCTATGCCATATGTTTTGTAGCCAGTATGTCTTCTAAAAATTCATTTTCATTTTTGCTTCACTTTTAAATTAGATTTATTACTGTTATATCTTCATACAGTTGCAGGTGTTGCATGTCTATGTATGTGGGTATTGTATTGTACGGTATTGTTTTGCGGTAAGTCCGTTTTTGCCGGCACCATTGTATCTGGCCGGTTATATTCATTGTGTGTGTCATAGTCATAGATGTGCTAGCCGCTGTTTTCGTTAAGATTAAACTATTTTTGCTTGGTTTTTTTTTATTTTTTATTGTTTATTCGTTCGACTCATTCATTCAATAGCCAAGATCCGGCTTAAATTTATTTACTGTTCACATTCAGACGTTTATGTATCACTTGTTTTGTTTTTTTTTATTTTTTTTCATTTCATTGTTTATTATTTTCAAGTTTATAGTTTTTTATAATTTTTTATTTTTTATTTTTTTTGCTTCTTTTATGATTTATATAGAGCAAGAATAAATGAAAATAAAAAAAAACTTCACATTATATTTAACCCATTTAATAATAGTATTTAACAATTTATTTTTCCTTAATTTTTTTTCTTTTTTTTTAAGAAACAATTGAACCTAAACAGCAGCACATTTCTATATAAACGGGTGACGAACTTTATTTTCAATTTTTTTATTTTTCATTTTTAATTACACACACGGTTTTTTTTTCTGCTGCATATCAGCGAAGGTCGTTAGAGGTGTAATTAAAATTATTTTCGAAAACGAATAATTGCTTATTTGAGTGTTAAAAATAATATGATTTGAAAATAATAAAATCAATTAGTAAAGTATTAGTCAGTTTCTGCGATATTTTAAATTCAATTTCCAATTTAAATGTTATACTTAGCCACGCCTTAAAACAAAAATCAGATTAAAAGTTCAGATTCATCACAATCCGTATGCTATTAGCTAATACAGGAAACCATGCGAGAATAGAAAAATAAAGTAAAGTGAAGTAAAAATACGCTACACTTATCAAAATATATTACTCATAAATGTTCGCAAATGTCTACATATAGCAACATTTTAAGCATTTCTTTGTACATGAAATAGCAATTGGTTAACTTTAGAAACTTATTACCATTATAAGTGATGGATTTATATTGTTTAGTTATCATTCAAATTGACTTAGACTATGTTTAAGGCGACTTGAACTCGATATCACTAAAACCATTTAACAAAACAGAAAAAGAAGAAAAAATATCACACGCTAAATGTAGTAGAAAAAAACAAAGTAAAGAATATAAAACAACAACGACAATACAGTTGCTTTCATGCTATGAATACTCTTCTAATACTCTTCTACTACTTGTTACCTGTAAGAGGCTGCTATTCAGATATTTTTCATTCAAGGGAAACGTGAAACATTATTGGTGATCCAATAATTTTCCATGGAATCAGAAACGTACTCTACATGAGATCACATAGAAAATGTGGTTGATATCAGTTTCATAGGGAGATACAAAGCGATATTTCCGGCTGCGAAAGGGTGGTGCTCGATCCTAAAATAACTTCGTCATGACTCACAACAATGGTATACGGATGAATCTAAAATATTCCATATAGAGAGGGCGCGACGAACAACCATAGCGCTTTAAAGGCGGTGGATAAAAAAAAAAAAAAAAAAAAAAAAAAAAAATTGAGATTCTAATTCAAAAGACCATATGTTGGAGTAAATATTAATTTCTGAGGCCTCATAGCACTTTCACTCATCCAGAGACCGAAATAAACTAATATACTCAATAACCTAGCTACTTAGAATCTCATTTACGAACTAAGTTGGATTTAAACAGGAACCTACGAACTAGATTCCTATACCATCTATGTTGTGTGTGTGTTAATTTTTATTCATGTATAGCGCAGGACAGATTTGTGAACCTTTAAATGGCAATTTTATTTATGCTTAGAATTTTTAACCAGAAGACTGCTAAGAGGAAGTCATCGAAAGAAACAATTGTTTTTCCTATACATCACTGTTAACACCTACTACTTGAAGTCCATGATTACTAAACTTCTTTTAGTCTGAATTTGAATGATTTAAACACCAAAGGTATGTGATTTCAACAGAACGACACGGCTCATATCACATTGGATATTTTGCGCGAGCAATTTGGGGGCATGGTCATCTCACATAGAATTGCAGTTGTATGCGAATAAGCCACTAACCATGGTCGTCCTTAAAACCAAGATAACCCATGACATCAATCGAATTCTGTCTGATTGCTGCAACACAGGCGCAGAAATTAGTCAATTCGTAATAGGAGTAGCTGTAGTCTAGTGGGTAATTTGTTGGATTATTAGAACGAGAGCCCGTGTTTCAACTTCTGGCTTAAACAACTCAGACAAGAAGAAATATCAAAGCAGTGTTCTGTCAAGAACTCTGAAAGTAAAATATGTGTCGTTTGGAGTCGACATTAAACCGCAGGTTACTCAACTCATACATAAAATTAACACACACACAATGAGGAACTAAGTCATAATCTTGACTGCAGCGTTATAGTGTCTAGTTAAATAAGTAAGTCTTGGCGAACATTTCAACGATGATACATTCCACAGATATTGACTTAACTTGGACTTTTAAACGAATACAAAATTTCTACACACTTTGATTTAAATTTCAAGTTAAATAGCGCTTAAGAAAAGACCCTGTATAGTCCTCAGTTAGCTATTAATATCTGGCCACCGTTTGTATATTTGACCTTAAGTTCTATGCCATTTACAGACCGATGATTATGATTATGTAGACCTACCAGTGGCGTATTTTTCTTTTATCAACATGTGGGCCCCATACTATAAAAATTTTGCTTATTAACGAACGCACCAAGATAAAAATGAACTTCATTCGAAAAGATGTTTTTTTTTTCTTCAAAATTGATAGCATTGTACAATTTCTCGTTGGCCCAATAAATTTTAACGTTGCTCAAGCGAAAATCGATTCATAATGTACAATGGATATACTGTGCTTACTGAATTTTATGGCAGAATAGAATGACTTAAGTATTGCCTGATTCGAAATAACCTATGATTAAAATTTAAACCGATAGATGCCCCACTCTATATTTAGTTAATAGTTAATCCTAATTTATAAGTCGTAGGATTTAAAATGAAAATGAATTTTTAAGAAAAAAAAATTTTTTTTTACAAATAAAATTATGTTCAGGGTGTATAATTAATAAATAATTTTTATCTTTTAAATATTTATTTAAAGCCCTTATTTTTCAATGCATTTAAATGAAAATTCAATAATAATTGCTTTAAATAAACTGTAATTAATTGCGTAAACGAAGACATCGCTTAACAATGCTTTACTGTCTTGAAAAAACAAAAAACTTAAGCAACAAACCTGAAAAATATTTCCTCTTCACACATCTTCCCATACTTAAACGGTTTTGAACAACATGCAACAGAAAGAAAAAAAAAACAAAAAGGAATATAAGCTAAACGAAAAAGAAAACACCTTCAACGTCATTCTTTATTAGTTATACTTGAATATTCTGTTATCAAAATCAAAATTGAGTTTTCTGGTTCAAGTACGTTACACATATACACTCTCACATACAGATCAGCTGAAATAAAAAAAATTATGCTAAAATATGTTGAAAAAAAAAAAAACAAAAACAACAAAGTTGAGTAAATGAACTGTTTGCACATACAAAACTCGTTCATTTTGCAAATTCCATTTCATGGTCATTTGCATGGAAATGTTGTTGTACAACACGTTGTTTTTTGCAGTTTGGTCAATATTGTTGTTGTTGTTATTGTTACAAGAGAAAAAACAACAACAACTTTTTTTCTGACTTTATAAAACTATAAGACAACAACAAGCAAGAAAAAAAAAACTCCCAATCATCTACAATGCCATACAACAACAAAGAAATTGCAACAAAAGCCTACAGCTGAAGTCTTCCGTCACTAGTGATTTCCATCATTAACGTCATCAGCAACGTCAATGTTGTGGTAAAGGCCAGCAAATTATAAAAAAAAAAAAATAAAATGAAAAATCCTGTCTTTAAATTGTAGCACAGAATAAAATAGAAGATGAAGCTTTCCTTAAATGTATACGCCACATGCATAGTTATATGTACGTATGTATGTGTAGGAAATGTTTGTGCTGCAATTGTTGTTGATATTGAGGATTTTCTGTGTTTTTGTTTATGTGGTTTAAATTTTTGCCAATGAAGAAGAAAAAGGAATACATCGTTGGCTGATATTTAATCCAGATTTGAAGCTGAAAGTGGAATGCATTTTTTTTCTTGTTGTAGTTGCTTTTGTGGCACGCAAATAAAAATGCATCAGAAAAAACATAAAATGTACACGACATGATCAAATAAGACATTTCTTGCTGTGTGCTTTGCTTTCGTTAATTTTGTTTCTTTTTTTCTTTGTGTGTTTTTCTTAATGCAAAAGAAGATGCCGTTTTTTGTTTTTGTGTTACAAAGGCTTCTGGTTTCGTTTTATTGGCGTTTTTATATTTTATTTTACGCCATTTTATTTTAAATTGTTTTATTTTATTTTACTTTATAATTGTGCATTTATATCATGATGCCTTTATAAGGACTTGTTATTAAGTTTCAATGTATACGTAGAGTATTACTCGGACTAGGTCAATTTTAAAATGACATGCAACATGCAAGACTGTTGGCCCTACAGTAGGTTAAGTTATTACACACAATTTTTAAGTGCTACAGCCTCTAATATAAGAAATGTTGCGAACATAAGAGATTTCTAATTGCGCATGGCATTTTTATCACATCAAGCATGCCGATATTGACATGAGGCGGTCTTGCTTTGACCACGTTAACACTCTACGTTTACTAGTGTAGCACTCACCTTACTATTTAAGCTTTCTGGACTTAGCACTCTCATTCACAATAGAGTTCTGAAATTGTAAATCCATAATGGTAAATCTGTGTGAGCTAGCAACATGTCGCACCCACCAGCAAATAAATGGTAAATCAACATGAGCTTTCGAACATCGAGAGTTGACAATGGCCAGCTTTTTGAAACTACATGTGACAAATGGGTTACCATTTATTTAGTCAGTTTTACCAAATCATTAAATACACACATTCATACCAAATTGGTCATTACAACCCTTTAGTCAAGATTACAATATATCTTGCCTTGTGTGTGTTAATTTTATACATGAGTCGTGTATCTACTAGACTACGGCGAACTCATGCGATTCAACAACATATGCTAATAATAAAATTGTTTTATCAAAATGGAACGTTTGTTCACGAAATGTGCTGTCCGTAGTGCCCTTTTTAAAATCGCCATATAGTCCTACCAAGAGGACTTTCTGCAATGTGATGAATAAATTGGGGTTCACTGATTCAGCAAGCAAAAGGCCAACATTCATACTTCGCGAAACTTAAAATTAGCCTAATATATCGCCGCTGCTCATAAGAGTTCGCAGAGAATACGAGATTTCTCCACGCTCACAAAAACTTAACCTTTCGCAGAATTTAAATTTGTGTCGTGCTTCTGCACTCGCCAAAAATTCAGCTGGCACATGAACTAAAGGCAAACAACCATAGACAAAGATGTGGGCTCAGAAGCGATTGGCACCCTCATTATTTGAACGATGTTGTGTTCTACATATAATGGTATCAATAGGTCTTTCAAACAAATACAAAATTGCGTTTATATTTTTTGATATTTAAAGGTTAGTGCCGGACGTCATTGTAGTAAAACAACCTCTGCATCTAATATGCTATATGAGCTAATGTTACTTTTTTTACAAAAGAAAGTATTTCTCTACGTTTTAAGATGAAAATAAGTGACTTAAATCTGATTTTCTTTTTTCTAATCTGGTTTATTTATAAGCGTTTATTGTTCGAAAATTAGAACTAAAAAGGAGAACTTCAAACCTTTAATCGTTTACTCTATGTATGATGTAAATATAAAGCGTAGATTCACTCGTGAATTTCAGCATTTCGGTCAATATCTCGCCGATGGTACATAATGCGATCAAATAGCGTGATCATGGGGTATGTAGCAGACATCAGCAATGAATCGTATTTTTCTGCTCATAAAGCAGTCATGAAATTTATGAGTAACGAGTGAGTCAACAATACTGAAATTTAACTACTCTGATTCATTCGTAATCACTACAACATTGATTTATAAGCACAAGTTGCAATGAATATGAGTACAATGTTGACATCGAACTGATAACATTTTAAATATGTTTGATTCATACTCCTACTCATTCAGATTCATAAATTTAGAAAAATACTTACAATATTCATTAATGATACGAGTGATTCGAATCATTCATCAAGATTTACAATCTTAGTTGCATTTACAACAAAAGAAAAAAGACGCATAAGCAAAAAACACAGAGCAGCAAACAGAGCAAACGCACAACCTTCTAGTGAGTATTGGTAGCATACTTAGTTGTGATTCTTGTATATGTTGAATCATGTAGAATACAAATCAACAACAACATGCGTAGTGTTAGGATGAGTTTTGATGGTATTTCAAACTTTGAATATATTGTAGTATGAGTATGACATTCAAATAAGTATGAATGCGTATAAGTATCGGAAATTATGAATATGATTCGAATCTACTTTTCTTTTTGAATATCATTTGCTGATCTCTGATATGTAGTACCGTTTTTTAAGTCTTATTCTAGATTTGGCCTTACTTGCTTACTGCATTGATGATTACAACCTATCAATCAGGATTTCGTCCTGGTCTCTCCCTTCAATTATATTGTGTGTATTAATTTAATGCAAGACTGAGTGGTGTAATATACAGGTTAAAATTGACTTCAAATTTTCTGTTCGAGATGACTGGTCTGAGATTAGAATCTCAACCTCATATCTAATGAGCCAATACCTACATATTAGACTATGGTGGCTTCAAGTAAATTGCAAAGTTGGCATTTTCACCATTTCTAACGAAGCATGATCTATAAACACAAGCAGAGCACAAGCCACACTAAACGATGCATCTGTCAGGGAACATTGGTAGCTTATGAACTATCTCTGAAGTACCAAATTGGAATTCGCCGTACTCTAGTAGGTAATGTAATGTAATGAGCCTTCTTCACCAAAACGAAATACGAACAAATATTTTTACAGCGACTTCCTTTCGGCATATTTCTGGCAAAAACTCTGCGAGTATATAAAATTGTCACGTGAAATGTTTTCTACAAATTTGTTATTAGAAGTCGATTTTTAACTGTAGATTACCTCACAGATAAAACTAATACGCACAAGTGATGTGAAAAGCAAGATCATAGCCCTGACTGAAGGGTAGTAATGTCTAATTAAGTAAGCAAGTAAAGCCAATGGTTTTGGTCATTGGTGTGACTTGATTTTTGTATGTAATGTTACCTCATCATACTTTTTCTCTTTTTACAAAACCCATTCATTGAATTTTATTTAAATATACGCACGCAAAGCCATTTGATTTAGATAATCAAATTCTATTCATTTATGCAATCAATTATTTTTAGACGTATTTTTATAACATAGTCCTGATGTATTCAAAAATAACAAAAGACTTAAGACAGAAACACAAACTTTACTAAGAAATTTTAGAGCGACTTCAATGAATACTCGACTGTAGCGCTTTAAATAATCCTTTATGTTGGTTTGCATTACATCTACCTGTTATATATTTTATTCATATTTCTTTTTCATTTTGTTCTCTTTTTATTGTTTGCTGGCTTGCGTGGTATTTTGCTCCATTTTTTTTTTCTTTACTTTTTTTTTCTTCATTTCATTTCCTTGACAGCAGATTATCTGCCACCGGGCTTGAATGACTCCTTTTTTTTATTTTGCAAATATTGTTGCTTAGTGGCTTTTGTTTTTGTGCACAGCAAAAAACCAATAAAAAAAAAAAACAAATAAAAGAAAAGAAAAGAAAAAAACACAATGAAACCGAAAGAAAAAATGCGGTTGCTCGACTGGTTTCCCCAAAAGTGTGGCAACAATGCATATTTAATATTGTGGCAGAGAACATCAAACACAAACCAACTAACTTGCTAGTGGTTAGGAATTTTTTCAATACAAACGGTAACAAATGTTTGTAATGTCACATAAGCTGAAACGGTAAAACAAAATGAAATAAATATTTATGAAATGTTTTGTTTTGTTTTTTAACGAATAATAGATTTTGTAAAGGTGCCCTACAATATCCCCAAAAAAACCATATTGATTGGAGGG
Organism: Sarcophaga bullata; assembly: GCA_005959815.1. Classification (NCBI taxonomy): domain Eukaryota; kingdom Metazoa; phylum Arthropoda; class Insecta; order Diptera; family Sarcophagidae; genus Sarcophaga; species Sarcophaga bullata. Next base: position 146,107 of record QOCX01000392.1, on the reverse strand, counting down.
AAATAAATGACTAGAAAATCTCTTATCATAATTAAAAATTGTATTGCTAATGTAAACCCAGAAAAAGTTGAAGCCATACTAGGGAGTTGATAGTTTTTGGTGAGCTAGACAGGGATTAATTCTCCATATCAGTTGATTATAGGACTGAGATGTGAGTTAGGACGATTCAGGTATGAAGTACCTTTACAAAAGGTAGTAACCGGTGAAGAAAAAAAATTGAGTGGCAAAAGCCATATTGTCCAAGTTTACTGCTGTAGGAATTCGGAGCATTTTGTAGGCGTGAAAGTCTCCATACCCAATAGTGGGCATTTCATCTACTATTAATGCTTGGCTATACATACTCGTATGTTTTTATAGTTAACGAGCCGAACTTCTTAGATTCGAAAAGTGCTCGACAGCATATAATATGTCAGTGCCATAAGCATTGATGGTTGGCGATTAGTAAGGATTACAACCTTCATCATGTTGCATGTGTTAATTTAATCCCTGAGTAGAAGGGCCTACATTTTAACATTGAGATTTTAAGAGACTTTTAATTGCAATTTTATTAACTCTTAGAGTTTTTCTCAGATATCTGCTGAAAGGAACTCATTTTGTTAAGGAAGTCTGTTGTGGAGTTTGAATCATGGCTTCACGTCTAATAAGGCAACAATGATGTTTGCAGGTGTTGTAATGAAGTGTAAATGAGCATTACTGTTTTGGTTATTGCATGTCAACAATCATGGAAAGGTTTCTTTAAAGGAATGTTTTTTTAATAAATTATCTAATCACACTTCCCCATGATTTCATTCGAACTGCAACTTGGTTTGATCGTATTAATGCCACAAATGTTATCCGTTTGAAGAGTGCTATTGCTGCAATAGGCAATGAATATTTGAATTCGATAGTTCAGTAATTTTGTAGGAAGCTTTCTACGTCCTACATGGCCCTCAAAGTATGTTCAAACAATTAATAAAGAACCTCTCATGCGAAATAACAAATTTTTCATCGTATGGCAATAAAACCGAAACTGGCGTGCAAGCACCACCAATTAACAACAAATGGTTTCAATTAAATTCATATGCTTTTTTTTCGTCAAATTTTGAAGTCTTGGAACAAAAATTGTTATTTTTAATGGAAAAACTTTCTTGCAAAGTGTAGTGTATTCAATCAGGATATCTCACTTGTATTTCTTCGTTGGTTATATGCTTTAAGCAACAAAAACTGTCTGTCACCTCTGTCAGAGTTTTGTGAGACGAAAAACTTGCACACATATTTTCTCCAACATCACCTGTAGTGATGATTGTGAAAACGAAACAACATTCCAACAATAATACGAAATCAATGACATTTATGTCATGCAACTTTGCAAATAAAAATTTTCAAAGTAAAATATGAAAATAAATGCTTAAGCAATTCATTTCATTCTATTAATTGCTGCAGAGCAACAAACCTAATTTGTTTCTTCCATCTGCATGTCCAATATTGATCGAAAAATTCTAAAAATCTTTTAAGCAAACCATCGATCGAACGATGGCAGAAGATATTAAAAAATGTCAATATTTTTTTTTTATTCTTTTAGCTTTCAAATAAATTTATTAGCTTTTAATACGGCTATTATAATGCTAATATCATAATTTAAAATTTGACAGTTCAGTTAAGATCTAAGACGATATCTTCACCTGCTGACGATCCATAACAGTTTGTTTTTGTTTTTGTTTTTTCTTATGGACAGCAAAAATTAAATAATTTTCTGCGTCTTTACTTTAATAATTTTGACTTCTTGTATTTTGTTTTTTTTTCTTATTGTTTTTGTTTTTGTAGCTGTCATAATTCATCAACACTGACTGACTGTATATAGTATATGTTATTAATTAATTTTAACAACAACAAAATACCAGAAAACAGTAGATACTTCACACATGCTCATATGCATGTAGGCATACCTTACTGATGTAAGCAACAAGAAAGTTAAGAAATTTATTATAATTGTTGCCATAATACCCTGTATCGCAACAGATGGCAATAGGTTTTTGAGTCAAATTTGGTTGCCTAACAGCCCTTATTTTAGAAAATTGAGTTATAGTTGTGCGATTAGGCCTCCAAGTGATTTATTTTTTACATTTAATTTGGATTTAAATGTACGGAATCCCTTTGACATGCTTCAAGACCGCATGACTTCATTTTTGTTACACAACATAGACTGGAAAACATTGAATTGAACTCACATCTAGTAAGCCAACACGCTAACTACTAGATTACAGAGATTATCAAATTATTCAGATTATTTTGCTAAATCATCATGGACTATCATAGACAACGACAAGTGTTCGCTGAATGGACTCTGGAGCAATTGGCAACTTAACCTAATTTTTACCGGGTTTCCCTATACGGAAGATGGCTATGATATTCACAGATACCAGTGCATATGAGATCTAAGAGCATCCAAGGTATTCCGAAAAATCCATTGTTTGGTCTAGATGTTGGGCTGCCACTATTCATAGCATCACTGTCCATCTTTCTTGACCTGAGCATAATCATCTCACGCGGAGCTAATGTAAACTATCCACCAAAATCATGCAATTTCATCATATTCGAATTTTTCTTGTTAGGTTTTCTTAAGTTGCAAGTGTATGGTGTATGTGAATAAGCCATAGGCCAGTCAATAACTGTGTTACTTAGAATTTCACCCTGCTGTGCTTATTTTCCAATCAAGAGGTTATGTTAAGGATAAGATAAAGATAGTCATTCTCCCACCATTAGCTCAATCTGGATGTGGGAGTCCATCGTACGTTTGTACGTACGTTTATAGCAGCAGTTTGTCATGGATCCTAGATAAGGCGCTCATCTTTTCCTTTTTTTAAAGAACAACACTCAACAGATGTGCAGTATAAATTTAATTACAATTGAATAGCACACGTTTGCTATGAACCCCTTTTTTAATTCAATGTTTTACATGATAATGTAGGGTATACGTCCTACAATGTTCCTCAAATTTTCTTTGGCTTTATTTTTTAAGGTCTTTTATAAAGTTTTCAGTTTTTTTTTTGTTTTTTTTTGCATTCGATCATTAATTAATTCAATCTAAAAGGCCGCCAAATTAATCGATAGTATAATATGTGTGTATGTTTGTGTATGTGTGTGTCTATATATTACACGATTACGTCTTTAATTCACACCCTAGTCTTACACGTGCTGCTTCTGACGGTAGCTACTTGAAAAACAAGAAAATGTGGCGATCATCTATGGCTGATAGCTAACAATTTCAAATTAAATTTACTCCGATAACGTAACGATAAATAAAAGGGGATTTACTTGTAAACTTGTTCCGTAAAATTTCATTTAATTTGGTATTTATTTACGAAAACATTCATCAGTGATTGATTTCCTTTTCATTCATTCTGCCTCTTCATTTACCTTCCCATAACAGATAAAAATGTTGTTGATAAAAAAAAACTGAAAAACTTTTTTAAACAAATTTAGTAACGAGAAGCATTTTTTTTTTGTTTTTTTGTTAAATGTTTTGGTACTTTGATATCATGGTACTTATTTGTATTGGTAGCATTATCTCAAATATTAGTTGCGAAAGGCTTACGAGATCAAAACGTATTTGCAATCTTACTTGTAATACGCTAATTACGCATGCTTGCATACATACTTGGTCATTATAACGCTTCAGTTAAGTCTACAACCTAGCTTCACTCACTGCTTATGTTCAGTGTTTCAATTTCATTCCTTAGTGGCGCGATGTACAATTTAAAGCCAAATTCGAACGATAGATTTTTGGTAAGCCTTTCATGGCAATTTTATTTATTCTCAAAATTTTTTCCAGAAATCTGCTTTGAGGAACACATATATCCGTAATTGGCCATGGCCTTTAGTCAGGATTACGGCCTAGCTTCTTACACCACTTATGTTGTGTGTGTTAACTTTATACATGAGTGGTGGTACCTACAGTTTAAAGTCGAGAACGGCCAAAGAGCAGATTTTTTGAGAAACTTTTCATGTCAATTTTATTTACTCTCCGAGTTTCTGCCAGAAATCTGCTGAGAGGTAGCCGCCGAGAAATATTTTTTTTAATATGTTATTCGAACCCTGGCCTTTCGCATAATAAGCTAACACACTACCAACTAGACTACGGAGACTTCAAGGAAGAGGAAGAAGCCAAAGAAATATTTTTATCAAACAAAGAATTTGAATGCATTTGGTACAAGTCATTACGCACTGAAAGTCTGCAGTGTCTTGTCGAAAGGCCTGTTCGAAAATTGAAATTATTCCTGGATAGTCTAATGCATGACTCATCTCCTGTTGTTCCAAAGTTGGTCCAAACACATTTGCTTTGATTAGTATTCCATCCAGAATACAAATGTTCTGAAATCATAAGCAATGTGGAAGGTGTGCTAGCTTTCCTAGATGCTCGTTGCTCTGTGTTTCCCCAAGACATTCCCATAGATTTTCCAAAATAAAATCATAATCTGAGTATTCAGATTGCGGCATGGTTGCCAAATAGCATCCTTTTTTGTACTTTCTGCTTCTTTCATATCTGAATACCACAGCATATGTCCTCTAATAAAAGAGCGTATAGTCACTAGATTATTGTATTCACTTTTCATTGCAAATTATATCCCAAAGCCATAGACTATACTGGTTTGATCTTATACGAATGCCAGAATTAGCCCCCTGCTCAAGCAATGCGTAATGAAAACAAATATTAATTGAAAGGAAGCAAGTCTGATGAAATTTTTAAAGTTTTAAAAATCCTAATCATTTGTTGTCTCTGTCGTTATTTATTCTATTGCAACATTATCTTAATAACTAGAATACGAATAAGAATAACAAAACATTGTTGTTCCAAAGTAGTCTGTCTAATTAAAAGCACGGCATTAGTTTGTTGCTTTTCAAGTCCACTAGAGATTTTTAATTAAAGATTATTTGATGATATTTTTCTAATATTTTCTATATTTTGTTACAGTTTCTAATAAAAATGCTTTGACTTTTTGTCGCCTATATTAAACAACAACAACAACAACAAAGGAATTTATATTTATACAGACGAAGATGAAACGAAACGCTGCAATAACGGAAAATTTTTTGTCTCTAGGCGACTCCCTAGTCGGCTTTTATGTACTTGCTCTGTTTCTTAAATTTTTTTTTTTTTTTGTGAATTTTTTTTTTGTTTTTTGCTGTGCATTTAAAAAAAAATAAAAGATTTTGTTTTAATTGACTTTTAATGTGTTAAAATTATTTAATGAAATCCATTTAGACCGTTAAGTAGTTTGTATTTATCAATTCGGCGGCATTTTTTAAGTTTTATTTTTTCTTATTAAGAGTAGAAAAACAAAAAAAAATTTTTAAAAATAACGCAAATCAAAATAAAATTAAAGTAGAAATAAAAACAACAACAACAACAACAACAATGTAGAAATAAGTATTTTATAACCATGTTCACCAGTTCGCTAATTAATTAGTAAAAACTCGTTAAAATAGTATAATGCGGTATACTAAACGAAAATTAAAAAGCTTTTAAACAAAATAGGAAATTGGCAATAAATTATAAAAACAAAACACACACATAGAAATGAGCAAACAAACAAAAAAAAAAAAAAGAAAACAAATTATACGCTTCCACTTTTATTTTGTTTGTGGAAGAAAAAGGTGTGATTTACTGCACATAACGGTAATAAAAAATCAATAATAGAATATGGGAAAAAATATTCCATAATTCTTTTTAACCCATTAGCTGTTAAATTTTGTTTCATAAAACTTTTCTAGCCTTCTTAATCAGTTTTAAGCCATGACGAGTATACTCGTCATAAACATCCTGAATATGTCTACCTGTAAAAGTAGGCAATTATGAACTATTTAGAGTGTTGACTTATTACATGTAAGGCCACGAAATATGAAAAAAAATATTTCTTCGGCAACTTCCTCTCAGCAGATTTGTGGCAAAATCTCCAAGAGTAAATGAAACTGTAGGTCTTGCCACTCATGTCTAAAACTAACACACACAACATATGGAAGTGGTGTGAGACACTAGGTCACAATAGTTGTAATGTCCAATTATATATGTAAGAGTATGTAACTGTTAATTTTATTTCAAAAAACATTTCCTGCCTTTCAGCTCAGGCGAGTATACTCGGCATAAACAGAATACAATATGTCTGCCTGCAAAAGTAGGTAGGTAGATAGGTAGGTAGGTTGGTGATGGTACTTTAGAAAACACACATATTCTTGCAAAAAATATAAATGTTGTACATATAAGTTTTTATAAAATATGTATTTTGTAACGGTACATTCCCTAAATTTGTTATCTCAGCCTAATACAAGCATTTGTTGTGAAGTTAACGAATGTTATAAAATGTTACCTTTTTAAAAGACATTTATTTGAGCTTTCTCAGGACAAAAAACAACTTCCAGTCGTTTCGTTGCAAAATAATACGAATGCTTCAAGACGAGTATACTCGTCAGTATACCAAAAGTGTTCTTTTCACTCTCGACTCTCGACGGTTAACAAAGAATAATTGATTTGCCTTTAAATTGAATGACATTTTATGCTTAAATTTTGATTCTTTCCAGCATGCGAAAGTTGATTTTTAATTACGTCTTCTGGCAGTTAATGTGTATTTTTTTTCTTTTCAAATTATTTTAAAATATCTTATGCTGCTATGGTACGTACGTACATCATCTAAGTTTTTTTTACCAAACGTTATTTGTTATTGAAATTGAATTGGTACATAAAATTTAGTATTTAAAAGCAAAGATAACTCTGTTTTTCGATCTAAATTGACTTTTTACTTAGAGAAGTGATAGGTATTTCAAATGTTTCTTACTATGACGTAATTTTGTATGCAGTTTTCAATGATGTTTCAGTAAATTCTACTTTCATTCTTGGTTTTTATTTTTTAAAATACTAGCGCATTTTTTTTGAAAAAAAAAATTCTAATTTCTAAGGGAAAAGTAGACAAAATTTCATTCAAAATATTGGCCAGCGTCCCATCTAACAGAGCAATTTATGGACTCTATGGAACTAAAACTGTTTTAAAGCAAACCAATTAGTCACCCAATATCTAACTTCCTCGTAAGAATAGAACTACCGTTTAGCCAATGCGATGAAAACAAATAGTTCTCGGAGGGAGCCAAATCTGGCCAGGGAGTAACAGCTCCCATCGGAAAGCTTTGTTGGTGTCCTAAACTGGTTTTGCTTTGTGTGCAGGTACATTGCCATGTTGCATATTCGTTTCCCTTGTCTTGTGATCTATTTTGATCGATATTTGATTAGATTTCAAACCCCGCTTAGCAGAAATAAAAGTCGTCATAGTCTACTAAATAGAATCTTCATTTATTAAACGTGAGGCCTCCATTTAAGCCTCGGGTCAAACATCTCCAACAAAACCAAAAATGAAAAATACTTCTTTGGCGATTTCCTTTCAGCCGATTTCTGGCAAAACCTCTGATAGTAAATAAAATTGCCATGAAAAGTCTCTCAAAAAATCTGTCCCGACACTCATGAATAAAATTAATACACACTACATAAGTGATGGTAATCCTGACTGAAAGATTTAATAAAATTAAGACTCGTTGTCAATAAATGTTCCCTATATTGTTCTTGACGCTTACTTCATAAAGGTATACCTGATATATCAGTAGGTTTATATGTGTTCAATACAAAGAAATCAATTGAAGCTTTAGTTTGGAAAGCAAAAGATCTTCAAGGAATTTTAAATTTATTGGGTCTTACATTGATATTGTTAACTGGAGACTGCAGACAAACGTTTTCTATTAGCTCGTAATCAATAGTAGCCGATCAAATCTATCTATCAAATCTATGGAGGTACATAAACACATGAATGGACGGCAGGCACCTTATGGACGGCAGGCATCAATTCAAAGAGCCCTCATTTTCAAAGAAATATGGGCCAATGATGCCTCCGCAAACACAAGCCGAACCAAACAGTCACTCGTAATGGCTGCATTCGCCTCTGTAAGAAAACGAGTGGATTTTCTAAGCCCCAAATACGGCAATTTTGCTTATTAACGTAACCACCAAGATGAAAATTAACTTCATCCCAAAAGGAGATTTTTATTTTCCAAATTGCCAACATCGTGGAGTTTCTCGTTGGCTCATCTGGCGAAGCGAAAACAAAGAGTATGATCCTGGGGTTTCAATTCTTGAACCGATTAAACTTTGAAAGGCGTCATGTCGAGATCTTTTCGCAAAATTCGGCGTCAACAGATGCGTGATATCTTCAATTCTTCGCGAGCGAGAAAGGCACACTCTCAGCACATATTCGATATCTCGGCAGGATGCACATGTACGTGCACTTCACATCTTGCACAGTCAACAATGAACATCATGAATGAAATTTCAGCAAAATAAATTTGCCGTAACATGAACTGTTGTCGTCTGTGTGACCAAATTTTTCTAAAACAGTGTCGTCGCATTTCCCACCAATTGTTCTTTGTGTGGAATAAATGTCAATAAATCCAATGTTTTCTCAAATGTAAATTGATTCACCAAACCGTCAAGGGAAGTAATGTATGAATTTTGTGTCAGAAAATAGAAAATAATCGAATCAAATTTTTATTGCCATGTCGAATAAAACAACCTGCAAATTTAAAGACCACTAGATGTGACAACCCGAAACAATAGTTGCACCGAAAATTGTTCTATCTTTAAATTTAAATTTCTTCTATCTTTGTAATTTAAAACGTTGTAAATGCATGGAAATTTTGTGTTGGTTGAGAGAACATTTGATGCCGTCATGTGTAGTTATATTTCTAATGGTCATTAGCAGCTTTCACACCAACCATGTTGTGTGGGTGTAAGTTTGCTCTACAAGTGGAAAGAAAATTTTTCATATTTGTTTTTATTTTAGATAAGTCTGGACGGGAGATGACCCTAGGCCTGCACGTCTTATATGCCAATACACTGCTTTACTAGACCTACTGAGCGAACATAATAATGCGTCAAATGCCTACCATGGGTCGCTTTGTGGTCTCATGGGGGCGGGGGGGGATTATTTTAATTAGCATCTGACTACAGGCCGAATTTGTCTGATGCAAATGTGGTGAAATTTTTGGAATTTTGATTTTTTGTCCGGTCTCCATTTATCCCGGAAATGTTATTTGTTGCGGCACAAATGGTCATTATCACTGCTTAAGTCCTCAAGTACCTGTTGAAGGAAACTTTAAAATGAAAATGGAAAAATTTAAACTACGAAACTGTTATATTAAAAAAAAATTTCACAGAAAAGGAATTTTGTTAGGCGAGTTCAAAGCAATAACATTTTCATTGGTTTAGTTCAACAATCTCTTCATTATATTCAAGAATGCATACAAAATTTACGAATTTTCATGTTTCTTGTTTAAAAATACAAAAGAAAAAATTAAAGAAAAAAGAAATATGTTTGTACACTTCTCTTAATAATGCCGGCAATTCACAGCAATTATTTGTAATTGTCAAAAACATCATAACCTATTACCACTAATCTTTAAAATTTAAAAATTTTTTTTTTTATTTTTTTTTTGTAATTTTTTTTTTTATGACCAAAAATGGCTATAAACAGTGTAACGTGGATTCACATTAAAACGATTACATACACTTATTGATGTTCGAGTTGTTGTTATTGTTATTGTTGTTGTTGTTATTTCTTTTTCTTTAATAATTAAAATTGTTGCCATTATAAATGTTTTCCAAATATTTGCTCGTATAAATAATTGTCATTTATTAAAAGTTTTTCAATATGATTACTTGTAACACAAATTTAGTTTCAAAACTATTTTTCTCTGGTTTTTTCAATTTTTTTTTTAGTTTTTTTTCTTCTGTAATTTTACTATTTTCTTGTAGAACAATTAACTATGCCACACATTGATGCCTAGTGACCATATAGAGGCGAATCAAAAGCTAAACCGCCAGCTACTTTACCCGACCAGCATAAGAATCAAATATAAATTTATGCTATTCGAAAACGAGCTATTTATGGCAATAAAAATCCAAACGAAATTCAATTTTTTTTCTTTTTTTTTTTTTGTGCTATCAAACATAAAAGTCCGACTATATGCAATGGTTGCGTTTAGTTAGTTGACTGGCTGGCTAACTGGCTAACTGGCTGGCTGGTATTAGAAGTAAAGTGTAATGGCTTAATATGAGAAACAACAATTAGCACAACTTGGCTCTGAAAAACATATTTGCAATATTTTAAAAGTTATTAAAAATGCTTATGGAAATCTAAAAAGAATTTCCAACCTAGCGCAAGGAAAACATACTAATGATACAGGCTAACAGTAGAAATTATTACAAAAAAACAAAAACAAAAAAAAAAAAAATTCAATTTATTAACTAATAAATGGAGTGAGTATATGGCATGGCCTAATAGAAATAGCTACAGTTAGTTAGCTTTAGTTTAAGGTCTAAATTATTTAATCTTTTTTTTCTCTTTATTTTTTCTTTTTTGTTTTTGTTTTTCTATTATTTTTATTCTTGTCTGTTTGTTTCTTAAAACCAAACACAGTTTAGTCACGTTTTTAACATTTTTAAAATACACACCCGCTATTGCTATTTTTGGGCTAGAAATTTGCTCCCGTCAATAAAAATCCAATGTTTTGTACCAAAAATTTCGTTCGCAGCATATACAGAAACAGAAATAGAAATAAAAACTAAATTTATTGTTTTGTTGTTGCAAAAATATGCCAGCAACTGAAATTATCTCTTTTCATTTCATTTTGTTTTATTATTTTTTTTTTATTAAATTTCTATAATTTATATACTATAACGGGTGCCTTTTTAAGAGCTTGAGAACTTAATACAAGTCAAAGGTATCGGTACAAGGCGTACATTTTTATTGGCATGACAAATTCGCTTTCAATGCTTTAATTCTTAAAGTAGGTTTGTCAGCATAAATCAACGCAATGACTTAACACAGCGCCCTAAAAAGGAGTCTAGGGTCGCCAGTGTGTGAGCCAGTGTGAGCCAGTGGAAAACATTACTTCCGGAAGAAAGTTGTTGTTGTAAAATTAATTATTAATAATTGAGTATTAATTGCAGTTGGGGACCACGAAAGGCTATTTTTCAAACCCCATGTGAGACGAAAATATTTCTTCGCTGACTTCCTCTCACCAATATTTAAGAAATATTTCTCAAAAAATCTGTCGTTTGAGGTAGTCGACGCGCCATTTATGGATAAAATTAATACACACAACATAAGTGGTATGAGCAGCTAGGTCGTAACTCTAACTGAATAGTTGTAATGAACAATTATGGATGTATGTAAGTATGTATGCATGTATGTAAGATGATGTTTAGTTGATTAAATTTTTGGGCAAAATGAATTCAGTCGCTGCAATGACAGATTTGTCCTTACGGTTAAGAGAAATGGCCAATTGTGACTTGTCAGCGATATGACTATTGTTTTTGCTCCAAATATAAACAAGCACCAGTGGTTAATAAATTTAATTCTCCAATACATGTTCAATCAATCGAGTCTTTCAAAAGGAACTTTCGAACAGTTCTTAACGATGATTATATTGAAGCCATAATTGTCAAATTCGTTATCGTTTTTTAAGCCTGTTTTCCCAAACCACCATAGATGAACATAGAAAACGAGTGAATAATAAATTTGTTTCATCAAAATAGAATTCGTAATGTGCTGAATGCATTTGAGTTCATGACGGATTAACAACCGTGCATTAATGAAATATGAGATCTAACGAAAGTATCACTATAATACGTGAGAATGTGGAGTAGAATACAAGGTAATTGATTTCATAAAGATCACATGAACACGGCCATTAGCAGATCACAACTTGATGAATTTCGTGTCATTACTTGGTTCTGCACCCGTACAATGCTGACTTAGGAAATGATGATCAATGACCACCGACAACGTCCTTTGGTTACTGAATGTGCTCTCGAACAGTCGACAACTGAGCTTAACTTCTATTTTTGACAATGAGGCCGAACGGATGGGTACAAGGGCAAACAAAATTGTCGAATTTCAGACGATTTAATCCCTATGAAATCATAAAGCATTCAATACCAAAAAAGTTCTGGACGGGCGGTGTCATTGTTCCATATTACTTTGAGAGCGACTTTGGCCAGGATATCACTGTCAATGACACGTACTGAATTAAATGATCTGGATGCCAATGACATGTGGTCTCAACATAGACGATACTACTTGCCATACAATTAATGCAACACACACTGCATATTTTGAACGAAAAATGGTAATTTCACTTGATGATGCTGTAAAATGCGGTTTGCCATCAATCGAACTACTCTTGTAGAGTTTTCTAAAGTCGCTGTTGCATGCGATTAAGCGATAACCAGTGTTCCCAAAAGCTAACCTAATAATCAATTCGATATTTCGAATGGACCACAAAGGGATGACGTGAAGGACATTTGAAAGAGTTTAAATTCCGCACATAATACATGTAGTCGGTGAAATTCAGTCTGAATAATCGGTCATGATAATGGAAAATTGGATATTTCGAATGCACTTCACTTAGAGAGAACTGAAATTTGAATAAAAATTATGAATGATGTCTACCACATACTTGGTTTTATTTAAGTTTAAAAATGGGAAACTCTTAAGGAAAAATTCGATATATTTTATCGGCAAGATTGGTACGTAAAATTATGAAATACAAACGCCAACAAGGTGAAAATATTCCATTTGGCTTTACAATTGGATTAAAAAAAAAGAGTAAAATTAGCGTGGAGAAAATGCTAGCTGAACTTCGCCAATGGTTTTGTTTTTTCCAAGCAAGTTTCTACAATTTTTAAACGACATTTTTTAAAACGATTTAGGTTGACCTACCACAGCTTACTGAACAGAAAAGTGACCACCACGTATCAAACTATAGTTATCGATCTCCATAGTGCTTGTGGAGCTAAAAAAAAAACACCCTATATACTTGTATGTCTTAAAATTTTTTTCTTCTCCTATTAAATTTTCGTAAGTAACCATTATTGTTTCATTAAAAAAAATTTTTTTTTTTTTGTTGAACTGTTTTCAACAACATATTACCACCTTAAATGCTGGTATCAGTATTAAAAAAATTTCCTCTACTTAATTTTATGAATTATGAATATGCACAACAGCTTAAATAATACACACTTAAAGTATTAAATTTTAATACAACAAATTGATCAAGATTGAAGTCGACGTTTTATTACTTTTTTTTTGCCTTTGTTTTAAGTGTGTAATAAAATTTTATAAAAAATAAAAAATAAAAAATAAAAAAATAAAAAAAATGAAACAAATTTAATTCAACTTTGATCTTAAAGCTTTTTAACAAGTTACCATTTAACTTGACTGGAAAATTTTGCTGCTGATACAATGTATATTCAGTTTAACAAGACGTCAAAAATTATTTTCGATAAAATACTCAATATGGCGTATATGGTTATTCGAATGTTTGAACTGTTCTTTGGGGAAATCCAGTAATTTTTGTGTTTTCATTTCAAATGCTGTATTTAATAAAAGATTAGCAATTTTAATATATTCAATCCCCATGTCATACTACCTGCAATAAAATTATTTGCAATTTAGTCTGTTCTTTGTGGCATTTTAAAATGTATTTTATTTTTTTTTTTAAATTAAACATCTGTTATCTATTCAGAAGTTCTGAAGTCGTCGTAGTCTAGTAGGTAGTGTGATGGCTTATTAGACAAAACGCCATGGTTCAAATCCCCGGTCTGACATCAATAACGAAATCTGAAAAAATATTTCTTTGGCGACTTTCTCTCAGCAGATTTCTTGCCATGAAAAGTTTCTCAAAAATCTGTCGTTCGGGGTCGACTTTAAACTGTAGATCCCGCCACTCATGTATAAAATTAGCATACAAAACATAAGTGGTGTAAGAAGCTAGGCCGTAATCCAATTATGTATGTATACCTTTGAAAGTACACCGCCTTCCCTATTATTATTATTATTATTATTTTTTTTTTTGTATTTTATTGGCTGACAGTAATAACTGACATTATTGTCATTCGCTCTATTTATACTACTTTACTTTAAGTCTGGCAACTTTGCGATCTCTCTATGTAGTATTGGTGTTGTATTATGATTTTGGTATTGTTTTTCTTTTCTTACCAAACTCTCTTTTGAAAATGTTCTCTTTCTTGCAACATAGAATTTAAGTTTTTTTATTTGTTTGTTGTTGTTTGTTTATTCCTATCATTTTTGATACTTACATTCCCTCCATCAATAATTATTTGTATTATTTTGTAGTTCTTAACGCAAAATTATTAGCTTCTGACTGTCTACCGAGACAACATAAATAGTAGGCTTCAGTCCATCTGAAATCTTGTTTGTAGTTAATATCCTCATAATAATGTCTAACGTTTATCAGATTTGTTTACAGACTCCATACGCATTTAAATACTTTTCTAATAAAAATTTTAATGAACTTGCGTTCACTTGCTGATACCAACCTATTTTTGGAACTAAAAAATTCTCACAAAATTAAATAAAAAGAAAACCTGATGCTACAAATAATTTAATTGATTTTATATTTCTCTTTCAATTTCTTGCTTAAATATGAACGCTGCTATACAGTAAGTTGAACAAATAAAGCAATTTATAGGCCTTTAAAGTTGTATTAAAAAGAAAACTTTCTCACCAACACCTGCTGTGATTTCCAAATAAATTCGTAATTAAAACAAAAGACTTAAGACACAAAACGTTATACTAAAATGGATATTTAAACACTTTAATTGACAGCTTTCAAGACAAAAAGAAATGAAATGAAGTGAAGTGAAACAGAAAGATCAATGGTGAGTTTTATTTAACGGTTATTAAACATTAAAAACAAAATTATGAAAATGAAACTTCTTGCCTTGCAATTAGATTCACTAATTAAAAGCAGTAAACTTTTGTCACCATAATATCATATTACACGTTTAGCAAACGTCTGCTGTGCTCGCTATGAAGTTTAGCCTGAATAAAATTAAAGAGAGAAAAAAACAAAACACTTTCACGGAATCATTTTATGTGACCAATTGTTTAATTTATTATTAAATTTAAAAAAAAAACAAAAGAAAAGGAAAGAAACGAAATAAATTATAATAGCCAGAAAAGCTATTAGAATTGTCAATTAAATGTATGGTCACCGCGATACTCGATAATGTTTTAATTTGGATGGATGCTACCAAATATGATTGCAGAAATTCCACTCTACTAAGTTTGTTTTAAATTTTTGTGGTAAAATTATTCAATCGCAATATAGAGATTTCAAATCTGGCAATACGTAAGTCATTCTATTCTGTCACAAAATTCAGTATGTACAGTATTTCATTCTACATAATGAATCGATTTGCGCATGAGCCACATTGAGATGTATTGGGCAAACGAGAGATTGCACAATGATGTCGATTTTGCCAAAAAAAAAATCATTTTCATCTTGGTGGGTACGTAATAAACAAAATTGCTGTAGTTAAGGCTCATAAGACCCACACGTGATCGTACAGAAGCCAATGCATCCATTACGAATGACTGTTTATTGCCGCTTGTAGAGGAAAGGCATCATTCGACCATATTGCTTTGAAAATGAGGACGGCGATACCATTACTGTCAATGGAGATACCTATCGCATCATGATATCTGATTTTTTGTACCCATACTTCATTGTATTGGTGTGAACGATATTTGGATTTAACAGGATGGTGCAACTGGCCACACATCTCATGTAACAATCGATTCATTGCGTTAAACATTTGATAGCCGTTTAATTAGCCAAAATGGTGATGTCAATTGGCCACTAAGAAGATAGGATTTGATGCAGTTGGTGTTATGCCGATAAACCAGAGACAATTACATACACTCGAAAAAGTGCACGTAAATTGATATAATCGAATAAGGTACTGTGTGGCCAGTCGTGGCAGCCTTATGAATGAAATAATATTCCATTTCTTACCGGAACTTTACTTGTGCTTTACTATGAAAAAATAAATTTGGCAGAATTTATTGCATATTTGAATTTAAACTTTTCAATTTCTCACCATTTATTTGGCCACATGTTTCCCCATTTGGAATGGAGATTTTGTTGAGTACAAAATGGTTTTTAACATAGAGAACGGACTTTATTACGCTGTATAGTCGTCAGCCTCTGTTGCACATCGTTCCGTTATATGTTCTACTTTATTACTAAAGAATCACTGTAACGAAGAATTTAATCTAAAACCGCTATCTTCCGTTAGAATGTAAGTTAGGTTGTAGCGTAGCTCCCCGTACATGTGGAAATAATAAGTTTTTTTTATAAATTGTGTGGTGGCAACAGACAGTAATTTTCAACGAAAAATCATCTTCAACGTGACAGCCCATTCCTGAATAAATGGGCGCGTGAACAAACAAAATAACCGAAACGATACCATTCCATATGAGATCTAAGAGCGAAAAACTCACAGTTTGGTGTGTTTATTAGGCTGGCGGCTTTATCGCTTCATATTTCTTTGAGAACAACATTAACCAAGCCATCACTGTCAACGGCAAGCACTACAGTTCGATGTTTATCAACTTGTTTTGCTCTGATTTCGTTGATCTGGATTTCAAAAAGACAATATTGCATGCCACATAGCTTATGCCGCTTTGAATATTCTGCACGAGTGATTTGAGGAGAAGTGGAGATGGTGTTAACATGGTTGGCCATGTTGTGTAGTGCTAATTCCATCCATTAGTGGCGGGAGCTACGAACGGCAGATTTGGGAAACTTTTCATTACAGTTTTATTAAGTCTCTGAATTTTTGCTCGAAGGAAGTCGCCGAAGAAATATTTTTATTTTCATATTTCGTTTTGTTCAAGATGTCTGAGCGGATGTTTGAATTATGGGCTCTTGTCTCATAAGCCTACACATTATCTACTGGACTACGACGACTTCATGCCATCACTTGCTGAAAGTAGAAATGACTTCGTTTGTGATTCTATTTGGTACAGGGATTTTAAGTTTTATTACACTGTCAAGCAATAAATGGGATGGCTTTTACAGACTTGACACGAGATAAACTCTGGTACTTATTTATTTATTAATTACAATACAATTGCAAATTATAATTAATTATTATGCGCTGAATTACATAGACTATATGCACATTGTAGCGTAACAGACCAGAGTCTCTCGAAAGGCATTGGACCCATGACCCTTTCGCTAATAGTGTAACTACACACTAGGGTACGAGGATACGGCACTCTAGACTCTAGTAATATTGTTGAATTTATAGTAATTCGTTCGGCTTTCTATCAAAAAACCAATTTGTAAATGATGATGAATCAAGAAGCCTACAGATGGGGTTGTTAGGAAAACTTGGTAACGTTAGCTACTCAGATGGATATGAAGCAGAAGTCACCAATGAATCGATTTTTCGCTACTCATTAGTACTCATGAAATTTTGAGTATGATTGAGTTAACAATATTAAAATCCAACTACTCTGATTTATTCGTACTCAATACAACGTTGATTTATAAGTACAGGTTGCAATGAGTATGAGTACAACGTTGACATCGAACTCATAACATTCGAAATATGTTTGATTCATACGCTTACTCATTCAGATTCATAAATTTAGAAAAATACTTAGAATTCTCGTAAAATGATTCGAGAGGTTCGAATAATTTATCAAAATTTATAGTCTTAGGTATTCTTCCATTTACAACAAAAGAAAAAAGACACACAAGCAAAAAACACAGAGCAGCAAACGGAGCAAACTCGCAACCTTCTAGTGAGTATTGTAGTGTTCGAACTCGAATCAGACTTATTTTGTAAGTCGTGCATATGTTGAGTAAAGGAATCGAAATCAACATCATGCGTAGTATTAAGTATGAGTATGATGATGAGTACTTCAAACTTTGAATATGAGTAGTATGAGTATGATATTAAAATAAGGATGAATGCGTATGAGTATCAGAAATTATGAGTACGATGCGAATCTACTCATCTTTTTGAATACTCATTACTGATCTCTGATATGAAGTAAGATCTTGTGTTCATAATAAATCAGATTTGAAAAACAGATGATTTCAAGAGTATTTAAGATTCGCCGTAGTGAGGCCAGAAATATAAAAAAGACTTCTTTGGCGACTTCCTCTCAGCAGATTTCTGGGAAAAACTCTGAGGGTAAATAAAATTGCCATGAAAAGCTTCTCCAAATCTGTCGTTCGAAATCGACTTTAAATTGTAAGTTCCGCCACTCATTTATAAAAATAACACACACAACATACATAAGTTATGTGAAGAGCTAGGTCGTAATCCTAACTGAAGGATTGTAATGACCAATTATGTGTGTCTGTACGTATGTGTTAAAAGTATTTCAGGATAACAAAGATACTGCAATGTATTTCAATTGGCTCAGGAACATTTTGAACTCAATTGATGGAGATTAATTTATATGCCTTACCAAATTTATATGCCACACCTAGAAAAGTTTGCATTCGTACTCAAATGAACCTACGGCACTACCTTTTTAGTATACAATTGAATTGGTTTCCTAACCATCTTCCCTTATTTAATTTAAACCAAATCTAAATAACAATCTGGAACTGATTAATTTATTTTTTGCTTGTGGGGATGTACGTTTGCCTGATAAAATTTTTAATCGCATGCATAAAATTATAATTATTGAAGCAATTGAAGAAAAAGGAAAATTCAAATTGAACCAAAAAAAAAAAAAAGGTGAAATGATCTCTAGAGGTTTCTTTTATTGCTTGTCAAAGAAATGTCAAGTTTTTCTTTCAGTAGCCACAATGTATACAACTACATAACGGCTACATCCTCATATGAGTTATTTTGTTTGAGATTTTCAAAGCAACAAAAACAACAAAAAAAAAAATATTACATGCTTCAGTATAGTGGATTAAGTCTTTGCCTTATCTTTATGATAGTCTTAGAGCCTTTACAGCACATTTTATTGCTGCTGGTTATTGTATTTTGCAAAAAGCAAGTGTTTACGTGCGATACGTGTTTAAAAATTTAATGAGATTCCAAATAATTACAAATGGTAGCTAAACTTGAAGCAGCAGACACCACAAAAAAAAAAATCGTTTTTATTTAAAATGCTTTGCGGGTTGTCTTTTAGTTTTTTAATAGTTTTTCTTAAATTTTTTGTAAATCGCGTTAAGCAACAACATTAACTGCCATGCCAGCATTGAGAAAATTCCACAATAAAAGCTGAGAAGAAACAAAAAAAAACCGAAAAATAAAACGAAAAGTGCTTCAAATCGAACAAAAACTATTTTAAAGATGACAAGCATTTCAGCACAGGACATACGTAACGAATTGTAGTGTTACTTTACAATACAATACAAAACACAAAACACAAAACACAAAAGGAGTAAAAGTAACAATAAAAGGAAAATAAAACAAAAAGAAAAAAAGAGAAAATTGTTAAGCAGTAGCCGAAAAGATCCCGTATTTGGCCGCACACAGTAATTATTTTATTATACTTCCCTATAAACCGTAACCAAACGTAATGTAGCCATTAATTGCTGCATGAAGAAAACAGAAATTTGTAAAGATTTTTAAAGATTACCTTACGGTTTATACAGATCTAATGGGGATTTCCTTTGTTTCCTTTTTTTTTGGGGGGGGGGCCTTACCATCGTTTAAATTTCATAGCAAATACCAGCGATTTTGTGCTATTAAAAGCGTGACTAAAATTAGTTAGAAATTAAAGAAATATTTACAACATTTGAAACATATTTTAAAATAATACAACTGCTACTACTTACTATTCCCAGATAAAATTCTTTATGAAAGCTTAAGTAAAAAAAATTCTTCTACAAATAATTTGGCATAACGTTGATTTTTCTTCTACAAAGAAGGCATATTAAAATACTCATAACACCGATGTTGGTGTTTTAAAAAACACCATAGAAAAATTAAGTCCAATAGAGCACATTGCTTAATATACTCGTATAACAAGAGAAAAAAAAAACCTGCATTGGAAGTAAACAAATGATTTTCGTATGGTTCGTCTAAGAATAAGAAAATATTTCTCCTTCGGATTAGTCTTGTACCATAAAATAAATTCTAAACAAAGCTATTGCCGCGTGTTTATTTTTACCATGTTTGTGGTGATCGTTAAAATCATACACGAACAGAACATAGAATCCAATTTAAGTTACCGTAACTGAATCAGAAGAATTGGAAGCACGTCCATGTAGATATTTTTCATATGAGCCGTGTGCCATGTGGCATGACTTTTTATTCCTTTGCTTTATTTCAGTCTTACATATATGTATGCACACATATTTGATTAATTAACAAACCTTCAGTTAGGATTACGACCTAGCTTCCCATATTACTTAGCTTTTGTGTGTTAATTTTATACATGAGTGGTGGTGACTTATAGTTTAAAGTCGGTTTTAAGAAACTTTTTGTGGCAATTTTATTTACTCTTAGAGTTTTTGCCATAAATCTGCTGAGAGGAAGCCGCCAAAGATCTACTTTTGACATTTCGTTTTATTGGCAATATCTGGCCTGTGGTTTAAGCCGAATTCTCACGTCTAATAAGTGAGCACTCTGTCTAGTAGACTATAACGACTTTTATTTCAGCCTTATTAATCGTTAAGCATTTGAATGGGCTGCTGTAGCAAGTTTTAGGATGATAGCTTTACCATCTGTTTATATGTATCGGGTCGGCCATCTTGAAATTACTTGAAGCTCGATTTGCCAAATATGTTGACATATAGCACGCATCAACTCATGCAAATAAAAAAATTGAAGTCCTATCGCTTATTTTCTGATCTTGATAATCGTGCAACCAAAAGGAGTACCTGCAATTTGGGTCCACTGCTGATTCATTAAGCGATCAGGAAATACACATACATTGACGAAACGCAAGAGCTTTATAAAACATTTGTGTTTGCGTCAGAATGTCCGCTTACAAAAAATTGACCTTTCATCGACCAGAACTTGAGAAATATTTTTTTTATTATAAGACCAGCACTTAGAATATGGCTCCTGCTCAAGCTGTACTTTATGTTGGAATAACCGAAAGATAGTTAAGAAGGAGGAAAGAGGGGTTAAACTTTCGTCACCTTTTTCTTCAAGAATTGCTTTATAATTCTCACATTTTTCTATTGCCTTTAACCGCATATAATAATTGTCAACAATCAGATAGTCAGAATACACCTAGGGTCTCTGATGAGAATCGAACAAACGGCCTCGGCACTACATACTAGGATCGAGGCAACCGTCTGGCGTCTTGACTTGGGCCTGCATTTGTACAATTTTCGACTGACCTAGGAACATATTTCTTTTAGAACAGCGTTGGCCAGATCATCACTTTCAATGGTGAAGACTACATGTCGATGATTACCATCTAACTCTGATGTGAATTAGATGATCTGAACATCAATAGAGCGGCATACGTACCACACAGCTCATGCCATATTGGATATTTTGCACGAACGATTTGTGGGTGTGGGCATGTGAAGATGGCCTGAGCTGTGCACCGAGATCATACGACTTGACTCAGGTAGACTTCTTTTGGTAGGCTTTTCTTTAGTTGCAGGCGTATCCGAATAAAACCCAAAAGACAGTGGTCCTCAGAGCCAACATAAGCAAGGCTGTCGGTTAGATTCAGATTGATTTATGACACATCGTCCTGCCAAGTTAGGCATTTAAGACGCACTGCACTTATAGAAATAGGATTCGCTTAGAAAATGTTCCGATATATGTGATCTTATGACATTTATAATCATTTCTAGTGAAACATATGGTCTTAAAACATAGAAACTTGTTCCAACATAAAAAAAGATCTGAAACTAGACACAATTAAGACTACTACCTCTATACGATTAAAAGACATATGAAACCCAAAATTAAATACATTTATAAAAGAAAACTGCAACAAGGTTGGGAATATTAATGGAAATTGATATTTCAACACTGTAGAAAACTAATTAATCAAATTAATGTCATGCCACACCACTATGCCACTATGCCACAAACAAATTTAAGATAATATTCATAAAATGCGACTTGATGAAACTCTTAAACATTATGAAAATTCATAAATTATTAAACAGAAATGTATTGATTTGTCAACATATTGACAAATCAAATGAAAAGGCACAGTCACACAAATATTATTGCGTTATACTTCATCCTACATTAACTTTGAATTCAGTCGTGTTTTGTTTTTTTTTTTGGCGATACAATTTGCGTACACTTTGCAGAAGTCAAATGATTTGGAAAACACGAGACTAGATTTCGATTGCAGCATAAACTGAAACACATTTTTCGTTTATTTTATTTGTTTTTGAATAAAGTATCTAAACAGGCGCTGTCAGGCGGTGGCTGGAATTTAAAATGTGCAACCAACTTCATTATGATGACACTTTTTTTGGTATTTTTCAAATTCAAATGCATTACAACATTTGCGAATTATGAGAAACAAAATGTTTATTTTTGAACTAAATTGGCTTTGTCCGTATAAAAAACTATTGCAATAAGAAGCCACTTTTTAATTGATAGACTATACGACGACTGGGCTCTGATTACAGCTTCCTATTCATGCATATTCGGAAGATTTTGTTACACAGGTTTGGTTATCGATGACGCATTTGATCTCGGAGTTGAAATCAGGAATTGTTTTTTATGTATTCGTATAGTGGATATAGTCTAGGAGGTAGTGTGTTGGCTTATTAGATGTGAGGACATCATTCAAAGCCTAGTTCAGGGGTATCCAACAAAACAAAATACGAAATAATATTTCATTGACGGCTTCCTTTCAGCAGATTTGTGGCAAAAAACCCATGAAAAGTTTCTCTAAACAATCCGTTGTTCGGAGTCGACTTTAAACTGTAGGTTCCGCCACTCATATATAAAATTAACACACACAGCATAAGTGGTGTGAGAAGGTAGGTCGTAATCCTGATTGAAACGTTGTAATGACTAATTATTTATGTAGGTATGTATCAAGGTAGTGGTGTTTTTACAAATTTAAAGTTCTGTTTTGAAGTTTTCGGTTTCTTCATGTTTTTTGACGACGCTTCTACTGGTTCACACATAAGGTGCACTTTCACGGTGGAAAGTTCTTTGAAGTTTACTAGCAGTTTTCATTATTTATCGCGAAATTTTTTCATAAAACGCTCGATATTTAATAATCCGAGTTAAGATGTATGACTTACTTACTTTATATATTGAATTGGTGATCACAAGCCTTTAGTCAGAATTACGACCCAGCTTCCCTTACTATTCATGGTGTGTGTGTGTGTTGTAAAGTCGACTCTGAACGACTGATTTTTAAGAAACTTTTCATTACAAATTTGGACACAAGAAGGTGACCATGTACTTACTTACTTACTTAATTGATTATTACAACCCCTAAGCCAGGATTACAACCTAGCTTCTCCATTAGCAATTTTGCTTTACTTTCAAAATTTTTGCCAAAGAATCGCTAAGAAAAAGTGTTATTTTTATCCAGAACGGCGGGACCTATAAAATAGTTTAAACTCGACCCTGACTGACATATTTTGAGAAACTAAACTTTTCACTGAATTTTTTTTTATTCCCCGGAGATTTTGTCAGAAGCCCGTTAAAGATAAGACTCAGAAGAAATTTTTCCTATTTCGCTTTGTTATAGAAGTCTGAGCTGGGCTTTAAATCACGTTTTCGGGCCTATTAAGCTTTCTAGACAATGGGCAATATAATAGCAGTCAGAGTTGCCCCTTGAACAAAAAATTTTCTCTTATGGGTGTTGACTCATTCCTTTATTTCCATAGATGGCTTTCCATAAAATGTTTTATAGACGATGGCGACAAAACAGCAGACAAAATGCAGAGTTGCTATCTGCACAAAATAAATTTTCTCTTATGGTGGTGACTCATGCCTTTATGCCCATAGATTTAGCGCCGCATTATAATTACATAATTACATTACATAACATTATGTTGTGTGTGTTTGGAAGATACTTTGGATATTCTGGCAGCATAAATGTTTTAGTTTTATGAAAAATCTTAAAGAAGTCAAACAGAAATTATGGTTGAATACACGGCACACTAGTTGTCAAAGTGACACCTCTCGTTCTCTAATCCAGAGGTTTTTGGGTATTTTTGTGAGGACTATTACACATTATTATCCGTAATTAAATGCAATTAAAAATGAATTTTTTTTTAATAAAATTTTCATTTCAACAAATATTGCACACGTATCTCGTTAGAGACATGCATTGAAATCACATACAAGTTTTTTGTTTATTTTTAAAAATTTTTTTTCTCTCTGAAATTTAGTTTTTTTTCTTTCTTTTTTTTAAGAAAATTATTTCTTATTTGCCAACCTAGTTAGACGTAGCAATATTATTGGTAAAAAAAGCAGATTTCCTTTGCTCGACAAACCAATACGTGTCAATCATGTTTAAGATTTTTAAATTTTATTTGAAAGCAATTAACGAGGGGTGCAAGCAAGTCTGTGATTTTATTGAAATTATTACAATTTTTTTTTTTCTTTCTTGAAATATACAACAGGAAATTAAAAATATTTAAACTTCAATTAAAATGCATAAAAGTATTTGAAAAATTTCATTCGATTCGCAATTCTTTTTTCTATGTTTTGTTGTGTTTTGCAAGTTTAAATGCCATGCGCAAAAAACTTGTCCATCAAGGTGTTACATTTATTTTTCCATTTTTCAACGCTGCAATATTATGAAAACTCTAAGAAAATTATTATATGGTATATGCAAATAACATTTAATTATTGTGTTTATTATTAAATAAATAAAAAAATTATGCACAGGAAAAAAAAAGATATGCTTTGAAAAAAAGAGAGAAAAAAACTAGTCAGGGTGGCACGTGATGATTATGCCAAAGTTAATTTAAGTTTTTTTTTTTTTTTTCAATTTTATAAACAATATCAACGAGCATGGCTAATAATATTTACTTTATCTGTTGTAACTGACTTTTTATTATTGTTTTTTAATTTTTTAATTTTTTTTTTGTCTTTTATTACAGACAAACAACGATTTTCGTCATCCAACAGCAATCTAATCGAAGAAAATGCATAAAAAGCGTTAATGTCGCCAAACATAAGCTTGTTTGTGAACAGGTGAGCTAAATAATTTAATTTAAGCAATGGTCGACCAATAATTCTTATTAATTTTGAAATTATATTGTTACGTTGTTTAACTTTTAAGAACGTTTGAAATATGATTTCGTAGATTTCAAATAAAAATAAAAAATAAATTTGTGTTCAGTTTTTAATTAAATTCTTTATTATTCTCACAATTTTGTATGCCACTGTTCACAACTGGTTCTAACAACAAGAATTGTCTTATTTGTTATTCCTTTGTTTATACCCTTTTGCGATAAACAATAACAATTACTACACAATTGTTCCCTTAGATCTTTGTAACGGAGATCTTCAAACCACAATTGGTTTACTTCACACGCACAGCGTATTCATACAACACTGACTGAACTTTTACTCCGACTCGGCATGCTTTACCTTGCCTTTTATATAGCGACGTAAACAGTCTGATGAATGCTCGCGTAGGTTCGGGTCTTCTCCTGCTCGATAATTCTATGAATGTAAACATATTGTTTACATTGTAAACATGTTGTTTACTCCCATGCATGCTTATTTTTTTTTTTTTTGATGTTTGTGTATCTTGTAATAGTGATACATGCTTATTTTTTTGTTGATGTTTGTGTATCTTGTTTACGTTCGTCCTTGCAGTGTTCTTGTTGCTTATTATTTACGTGTTTATTCCTCTTTCGTAATAGTGATGTTGTTGCTATATTTTTGGTTTATTGTTAAGCAAGTCTAACATTTAAATGTTAAACGATGTTACACCATCCATTTTTTCAAACAATATTTCAAATTAAGGATTTTTATTTTTAAAATAATTTCAAGACTTCTCTTTATAGCCGAACATGAACCCGTCTTTTATTTTTTCTATTCATTCTTTATGTCCACGATTATCAATTTTATTAATTTAAATTTTTATGTCATAGGGACGATAGATAGGATTGCAATTTGCCATTGTCTACGGACAAATGGCCTATATGTGGCTTCAATGGTACTATAAGCACAATAAAGCAACGCAAAAATTTCTTAAAATAAGAATACATGGCTGTATACATACATAATTGCCCTTCAGTCAGGATTACGGTCTAGCTTCGCACACCACTCATGATGCGTGTGTTTATTCTTATACATGAGTGGCGACCTACAGTTTAAAGTCGACTCCGAGCGACGATTTTTTTGAGGAACTATTCATGGCAATTTTATTTACTCTCAGAGTTTTTGCCAGAAATTTGCTGAGAGGAAGCCGCCGAAGAAATATTTGTTCAGATTTCGTTTTTGATGTCTGACCGGGGATTCGAAACCTGGTCTTTCGTCTAATAAGCGAACACACTACCTACTAGACTACGGCGACCACACACGCCATCATACAATGGCTTTTTATTGATTCATTGGACGTCCTTGCACCTCATGTGGATTGGTATAGTGCCAACTTCGGCACTCGTCATTTAGACACGTTTTTCACCCAAGAATCTTTCAAGCATATGAGTATGAATCCCAACCGTAAACTAAACCTAGAGGAACTATGAATGTCAGGCGTATGTCAGAGATCTTTCTCAGTGCTTATCAATTTGGTATGCCAACTTAAAGATTATCTTGTAAGTGTAACTTAATAATATCTCTCTCAATTGCGAGATCCGCAGACGCAAGCCAATCAATTGCAGAAGTTTCGTCTTACGTCAACCTAAAGGGTTATACTAATACAGCAGTAAGCCTCAAAGTCAATGAGTGCCATACTTACTGAGATTATGCAAAGCATCAGTAGGGAACGATTTTTTTTTTTTGCTAAAAAGAATCTAGGTTTGGTCAGAATTATTATCATTTCATACACCGTCCAACTAACAAATGTCGGGTCTCTCATTAAGAGCATTATTCTTCCAAATTTAAATAAAACAAAATGGTTATGAGTTAGCATAGACATTTTTTATTCGTTTGAAAACTAATTGATGTCATTATGTATGGAATATAACATCGCACAAATGTCTGTTATTGCTTCTGCGAGTAGAGCACAAACGAAATCTGCAATTTGCTGTGTTATGTTGGCTTGGAAAATCCCAAAAAAAAAGTCAAACTATACCAAAACGATCCGCCAGTTGACATCACTTTCACATAAGATAACTACGCCCTCAAATTACTTGTGCAGAATATCGAAAGTGGCATGAGTTTGCAAGTCAATCAACTCAAGCCAAGAGATCCATAGTGCTGGCCGTTGACAATAATGCCCTGGCCAATGTCGTTCTCAAATATGTTGTGGTCTATAAAGGCCTATAATGAGCTCTAATACAGACCTCAGTGCAGTAATTTACTGTTAATACCTTGTTTATGTGTATGTTTACGTTGAGGTCAAACAAATTCCGGCCCTATTTTTTTGGAGATATCTTTCCTCACAGTCATTGCAATTCTAAACAATTGAATCGCTTATCAGTTATTGAAACGTAAACGAACTATGATCAATTACGATAACAAACGTGATAAAGATTCTGGATGAAATCGGGTGAAGGTTTACAAGTGGTAGCAAAGCCATCATCAGGAAATGTTAGAAACTTTAAAGTCCATTCATGTAGTCTTGGACACCACCTACTCCAATAAGCAAAGTTCATCAGCAATAATTCCAATACTACAGCCCAATACATACTCTGGAAGGGCGATATGTTTAGATATCGAAAGATAATGCGGCAATAGTCCTGGTTAGCTGGAAAATCTCAGTGCTGTTAGTGAAGAAAAAACAAGCGAAAAAAAAGCCTAAGGAGATGGAAATAATAATACGTTATAGCCCTGTGTTCCTTAAACTAATCATCCAAGCCTTTGTCTTTTGGCTGAATTAGAAGGGGGTATTGAGACTTTTGAAAATTGGAATGCAGCTCTCAAACCATACAGATGGAAATGAAGTGAAGTTTCATTTGTTATAAGGTTTCACATGAGTTCTTAACAAATATGTTTCAATATTTTGTTTTGTTCAAGATGACTAAGCTGCGGTTTGTAGCACGGGTTCTAGTGTAATAAGCTAGCATACTACCTACTAAACTAGAGTGACTTAAACTACTAAATATCAATCCATTAACATAAAATAAATGCTTTAGACATTCTATTGCAAGAAGTGCAGGATACAATAAGTAAAGTTGCATGCCATTACGTGTGATACAGTCATTCCTGTACCTTGTTTACCAACACAAGGCAATGAACATTATAACCCTTTAGTCAAATTTATGATCTACTTATACTGTGCGTTTTAATTTTATACATCAGAGGCGGCATCTACAGTTTAAAGTCGACTCCGAAAGATAGATTTTTTAAAGAAACTTTTTATTGCAATTTTATTTTTACTCCCAGAGTTTTTGCGAGAAATATGCTGAGTCGCCGAAAAAAAATATGTTTTTCATATTTGGTTCTGTTAAAGATGTATGATCTGGTGTTCGAACAGCAACCTTTATGTCTAATAAGCCAACTCATTACTTACTGAACTGCGGTGACTATAAGGCAATGTGTTTATTAAAATATATCACCCCTTATTAATACTACACATACATTACATAATTGCCATTACAACCCTTCAGTCAGGATACGGCCTAGCTTCTCACACCACTTATGTCTGTGTGTTAATTTTATACACATGAGTGGCGGACTACAGTTTAAAGTGGCGAACGACAGATTTTTGAGAAACTTTTCATGGCAATTTTATTTACTCTCAGAGTTTTTGCCCGAAATCTATTGAGAGGAAGTCGCCGAAGAAATATTTTTTCTTATTTCGTTTTTGATGTCTGACCGGAGAATTGAACCCTGGCCTTTCGTCTAATAAGCCAACACACTACCTACTAGACCACGGCGGCTCCCCTTATTAATAGATAAGCTAATAGGCTGGAAAAACTTGATGAATGAGATTAGAACCTGGTAAGTAAAAATATCAAGAAGATGCTAAAAGACTGCTTTAGAATAAAAAAATTCATGTTAAATTTAAACAACGAACTAAAAACGCATATTTCAGAATATCTTTAAGGGTTTAATAGTCTCCAAGTACAACAGCTCAAGACTACTATAAATTGGGAGAGAATTAAAAGGCTTAACCATCATGAATTTTGTAAAAGTTTTAATATTAAAACCAAAAGAAATCAATTTTTATAACAAATATCACCTCAAGCGTTATGGTAACAAGTCGGTTGTAGCGTACACCTACAGACAAATAATCAACTCTAAACGAAAAAACAAAAACAGAAAAAATTAGCAAAAGATAAAAAAGGCATTTGCAGCGTGTCAAAAAGTGGTCAATTGTTAATAATTATTATAATTGCTTAATTGTTAGTTAACAATAGCAACAAATAGAAGCAACAACTACAATAAACCTGCATTAAAAATAATACGGCATAATAAACAAAAACATAAATAAAAAACAACAACAACAACAGCAACAGCTACAACAATCATCATAAAACATTACTTTACAATTACAGAAGAAATACAGAAAAAATTCAGAAACACAAATCCAGCAAACAAAAGCTTTAAACATTAGAAAATAATCATAAAGGAAAACAAAACAAAACAAAGCAAAAGAAAACAAAGAAATAAAAAAAAAATCAAACAAAAAAAAAATTACTGAAAACCACTTTGTTTAAATGCTTAAATAATACGTACAAGCATAATGCCTCACTCGCTCATACTCTTCTAGTAGCATTGGCAACGCAATTATGCGCGTAATTTTGTTTTTATTGTAGTCTCTGTGTTGTTATAAATTTTTTTTTATTTATTTATTCTTACTGTTAATAATGATTGTTGTAATGGCCGGCCGCCGTTGTTATTTTGAATATTTTCCGCAATGTTTGTTCGTTCGTTATTGTTAATTTTCTTGCAATGAGTTTGGTTAATTGCTAAGACAAGGCATGTAAACATTAATCGTACACACCGTGTTTAATTGTACGATATTTTGCGGAAATAAAAATCTGGGCTCGCTTATAAGGTGAAAATAAATAAAATGTCAATATAAATTGCACAAATGGAAACAAAAAATTTCATTTAATATTGACGTATGTTAACAAAAGACTTAAGCAACAAGCACTAATTGATTGAGCATAAATTAATGCCTGTAATCAAGCATGATTCATGACTAGCATTGAATAGTTATAAAGAAAAATTGACAAAAGCTTACTATCAGTTTAATACTGTTTTACTTAAAATATTTTCTTACTCTTAAGGCTGTCAATAGAATCTGAGACAAGCATAGGATTACATTCTAGTTTCTCAAACCACTTACATTATGTGTGTTAACTTTATATATGAGCGGCAGCACCTAAAGCTTAAAGTCAACTCCGAACAACAGATTTTTGAGAAACGTTTCATGGCAATTTTTTATTTACTCTCAGAGTATTTGTAAGAAAACTGCAGAGAGAAAGTCGTCAAAGCAGTATTTTTCACATTTCTGTTTGGTTGAGATATCTGGCCTGGGTTTTAAATCGCGTCCTCAGTTCTAGTAAGCCAATACACTACCTACTAGACCACAGCGATGCTGTTTTTAATTTTTTACCTCTTCAGAAATATAACCGAAAGCGATAGATTAAGCGAATACGTTCTATTGAATACGGATGGCTGGACAGAGCTTTGGCGGTTTGAAAACTTATAATGCCGCTTGCGGTGATAGGCGAACAGTTTATATTTATAAATCAAAAACTTCAGACAATAATGTCAACTATACCCGATATTGTCGTATGAACGATCGTCGAGATACAAATGCCTTTGGAGGAAATATTTATGGTTAACGAGATTTACTTTTTTGTGTTGACTAATCGTGAATGATGTTTTACGAAAAGCATTAGTTTTCTGTTTCAATTTATACTCTGAGAAGCAACATGGTTTCGACTGTTCAGAGATGATGATTTTAATTTCAGATGGGGAGTCAGAGGAAAACCACCAAAAAAGTTTGAAGATGCCGAATTTCAAACAATAGTGGCTGAAGAAGACACCTTGAGCCATAAACAGATGACAGAAATGTTGAATGTTCTGACCGTTTCAAAGCTTTGGGAAAGTCTGATAAGTCTGGAAAATGGTTGCAACATGAATTGAATGACAGACGGGTAGACACAATAAAACATCAGCGTAGCATTGAATTGTTAATGGCGATAAAGTATGGCGATTTATTTTCAGAATCCTAAATGAAAAAAATCATACGTTAATCCAGAACAACCATTAACTTTGGCTGCAAAACAGCTGATGGGACCAAAAGGGTGTGGTGTACAAGATCCTGTTAAGCCCATTAGTACCGATCGTTAAGACAACAAATGAGCAACTTGAACAGAATAGGTCACAAGAAACTGCAAGGTAATTGGATAAAATTAGTACACACAACATGGGTGCTTTAAGAAGAGATTGTAATCATGACTACTGGGTTGTAACAGCCAATTAAGGAAGCAAATAAGTTTCCGCATTCGTATGCCTTATTAGCACAACATGTGTACTATGAGAGGCTAGCAATAAATAAGTGGCCACCTTTTTATATCTTGTTAGATTTGATAATTTCCATTATTATTATAAGAAACATAAGGTTGACATAACATATTTTCATATCACTACGGTAGCAGTTGTCTTGATACCATCCCTTGTGAACAAGTATTAGATACAGTATGGAGTAATATTTTGTTGTTCTTGTTGTATCCTACTATTTCTCCTATGATATTTGTTGTTGATGTTATTGTTATTGAGAAGTAAGAAATGAACGTCATCCGATGTAGATTAAATGAATGGGACTGAGACCCTTTACTCTTATGAATATAAAAGCCATGATGACGTTTGTTTTATGTCCTTATATAGATTCCTCAATTTGTTATCGAGCTCTCGGGCCTTGCATAGTTTAATTGGGTAAAAGAAAAGTTGGAAACAAATTAAACAACTTCTTGTTGAAGTGTTTCAGATGTCGCTATGAACAACTTCAAGTGGATTTACAGCAGACATTACGATTGACGGTTTAGTGCGGCCTGTGTAGCTGAGGCATTATTGATCCATACTGCTTTGGAAATGACCATTACGGTCAATGCAGACACCTATCACAGCATGATAACCGATTATTTTGTACCCACTCTTCATGGTGTTAATGTGAAAGATGTTTGGTTTCAACAGGATTGCCACACATCTCATCTCATAATCGGTTTATTGCATCAAACGTTTGATAGTCGCTTATTTATATGGAATGGTGATGTCAATTGAGTGCTTCAAAGCTGCAGTTTTATACCGCTGGAATATTTTCCCTGAGGCGCCGTTAAGGAAAAGTGTTATGCCGTCAAAACAAAGACAATTGAACATTTTAAGGCCAACATACATGATGCCATTGCCAAGATACGACCTCATACATGCGAAAAAGTGCATGAAAATTGGTTCGATTGAATGAGGTCTTGTGGGGCCAGCCGCGGCAGCTATATGAATGAAATAATATTCCATTTCTAACCGGTATTTTACTTGTACTTTATAACAAAAAAGTAAATTTGGCAAAATTTCGAACCATTTTTGTTTTGTTATATTTTTAGATTTCACCTTCTAAATGGCTGACCTTCTAAGGGCTGACAAAATAGATTAATTGCGGATTTGTATTATTCATTTATCATATTTGTGTCATAAAAGCCTGAAACTTGTCATATACAAAAATCATGAGTGAAAATGATAACTTCGGTGTAAATCCTTGGAAAAATCAATCAAGTTATAACAAAGTGTCCGTAACAAAAGGGTTCTTTAATATAAAGTAGCCTTGCTTACAATTAATTTTATTTAATTTTATTGTTTATTTAATTTTAGAAAAACGAAATTGTGTTAATTATTCGGTTGAGTTAAATGCAATAGAACATATTCAATTTGATTAATTGTTCTTTAAACAAATTAGAGCACTTCTGTTGGCCTTGACTGTGTCTAACCAAAATCATTTATTATTTGATTTCTAAAAAAGTTATTTTTAAAATATTTGTTTGCAATTGCTTAAATACATAAATACTTATTTAAAGGCAATTAAATTATTTAATACCAAAAAATTTTTTTTTTATTAATTGTAGTTTAGCCTGCAAAACAAAAGACTTAAGACACAAACTCACATTGGTTTTGTTACAATCTTGAATTAAAAATTCAATTAAAATTCCATTTGTTGCATTAATTTTTATTTTTTTTTTCGGTTGAATTTAATTTTTATTATGATTTCCTAATAACCATTTAACATACATATTAAGCAGCCTTAAATTGTACAATTTCAATTTCATTTATAATTTTATACGTTTTGCTTGTATGTATGTTTGTTTATCTGTAAACAAATTATTTATATTTACTAGCGTAACTTATGTTTAAACATAAAATTGCAATTAAAACTTAAAACTTTATTTGGTTATAAAGCCATTAACAATATTTTTTTTCTCTTTTTTGTTATATTTTCCCAGATTTAGGCCTTTAATTAAAGCACACACACACACACTTTACAAAAGCATTTACAAAGCATTTAAACTTTTAATGAAAAAACAAGAAAAAGAAAAAGAAAAAAGAAAAAAAAAGAAGGAAAAACTTCAGAAATTATTTTTAAAACGTTTTTGCGTTTTGTTTCGACTCTAGTTTTAGTTTTCATTTGATATCAAAATCAACGCACGCATTTCACAACAAAAGATTCATAAAAGCGATAAAAAAACCTTCAACAACTATGAAAAAAAAATTGTTAAAATATGCTACAGAAAATATTATAAATTGAAATATGAAAATATCGGAGAAACACTAACAAAAACAATAACAACAACAACAACAATAAAAAAAATGTACACAAAATGTTGGCAGTAATAGCCAACAATTGCCAGCGTCTAGTCGCAGCACATACCACAAGTTACACTTCCAACAAATGATTAACAACACACAAATAGAATACGTACCAAACCCATTTGCTGGAAATATATTATGATTATAAAACTATTATGAGTGCTGCTATTGCTATTGCAGTCGCTATTATGATTACCAAAAACAAAATCTTAAGAAAATTCGCAATTTTATTAAGGGATTGGCAACAATGTTTTCAATTTACGGTACGGAACTATTGACTCGCAATATCAATTAAAAACTTGTTTTCTAAAGATCTGGGATCTGACTTTTAAGCATGATTTTATGGCGGCTAAATATAGGGTCTTTTTAAGAGCTTTCTCGTTTTTAAAATTTAATTGATACAACGTGTGTATGAGATATCATCGGAATTTTTTATTCGTTTGGAAGATCTACTAATGCCATTAGGTGTTTGGAGTACAACAACGTCCTTCATAACTTCTTTGGGTGGAGCACGTCCAAAATATCCAGTTTAATTTTTTTTATTTCTTTTTTGTTGTCTTTTTGTTTTCATGGTATGGAAGAATTGTAAGTGATGTAAAGATACTTACCTGTTGGACTCGATATCAAGGAGATCATATCGAAGCGTATGTTCAATCTGTTAGTCCTTAAGAACACAAACCACCTCTCCCTAAGAAAAATTTGTACGGAGTCATATCAGACAATGTCGGTAACCGATTCACATCAGCTACACATGATTTAGCCATGCTCTCAATTCGCTCATGTAGTATACCCCATGTGGTAAGAGCTGGATGGCATATGGCTCCCAGCTGTTGAAGGCACATGATGTTGGGGTTCAGATCATCAAATTGGGACGAAACGAATTGGAATTAAACGACCAACGGTGCTGGCCAACATCGTTCTCAAGGAAATACGAACCAAAGGCACTGCCAATCTAAAATCCAAATCAAATAGTGATTTCTTCAAAATGAATTGGACACTCTTGAATGTCATACGTGTTGACATCGTACAAAAATTTGCAATTTTTATTGTTCACATAACCATTCACCTAGAAATTGATCGCTGAAGATAAGTTTTCGATAAAAATTATGATCAGACAGAACACTTCTTTTGATAGAAACACTTTTATACCTTGAACGTGAATGTTATTTCCATCAGAGACAATATTTTTTAAATCCAAAAAAAAAAAAATCAATTTTAGCAACGAACTTCAGTTTTGAATCAATTCTTACGAAAAGTAGTTAGAGGCAGTACAATAGCTGTCAATTCATACCGAAAAATTCACTGTTTAGTGCGCCTTATGAACTATTAAGCTTAAGTTTTGCTGCCAAGATCAAGCGTTGTGCCCTTCTAGACTAATTTATAGAGAATACGTGAAGTGTATGAAGACGCCGTGGTTTTTAGTAGCTAGTACGCTGGCTTATTAGATGTGAGGCCACGGTTCAAACCAAAACAATAAAAAGCATATTTCTTCTGCGACGTTCCCTCAACAGATTTCTGGCAAAAGCTCTCAGAGTTNGTGTGAGAAGCTAGGCCGTAATCCTGACTGAAGGGTTGTAATGGCCAATTATGTATTATGTATGCTCTGAGAGTAAATAAAATTGGAATCGATTTTAAACTATAAATCCTGTCACTCATGTTTTAAGTTAATACACACAATGCTGACTAAAAGCATTATAATGGCCAAAAGAGTAAGTGAATAAAAGCTGGCTTTCATAAGTCATAAGCATATATAGCTCCACAACCCATTGCTTTTAGCAATCCATTGATAAATTCTTTAAGAACCGCATATAGTCGTAGAGTACATTTCCACAAAATCGTAACGAATAAAAGAAGAATTAAGCCAGCAGTTAAGAGATCTACATGCAATTGATAGCACCCCAAATAACATTTTTATACACACATTAACCAACTAACTTAGCTGTGCTAAGCGAATGATAAATATTTCTGCAAAAATTCACTGAAATATGACAAAAAAAAAAAAAGAAAAAAGTGGGCGTGTTAGTTAGTTGTGCCAAATCCATAGAAAACCTGCCGTGAGATGGAAAAGAAAAGAAAAGAAAAAATAAAAAGAGAGCCACACACTTTTTTCTTGTTTTTATAAAAGCGAACAACAGCCATCGTTACATTTATTTGTTAGTCTGGCATTAATATGCTGAGTCCGCAACTGACAATTGTCATCAATAATGATTTGGGGAAGTGGTTGCGTTCGAAATAACCCCATAAAAATGATATAAAAATACAACACACACACTTGCAAAACTAAACCAAGCCATGCGAACAACGTACGAATTGCATGAAAAAAAAAGAGCATAAAAGAAAAATAAAAAAAAAAAAAATTATTTAAAGAAATAAAATTAATGTGGGTTGTTTAAATGCAAGTACTATACTATACGTAAAGGAAAAATAGATATTTGCGGGTTTAGACTTAACAGCGCCATTAGGAATGCATTGAACAAAAAAATTAAAAAAAAAATTTGTTTTTTTTTTAATTTATTGAATGCATGCAAGAGGTAACGTATCGGACGACGACGGCGACAAACTAAACTAATGGTCAGACGTATGTATGTATGTACGTACGAATGTACATACGAGTAAATTTTAGTTACTTAGATTAAGTGCGTGTTTTTTTTCCTTCTTCTTCTTAATGTTTTTCTAAACGTTCCTTTAAAGTTTTATTTGTTTGGCCACCTCATAGGCCAAACAGTTGAAATTGAGCAATTGTTGAGACAAATTTTTTAGTTTTCTTTTGAACCAATTTTTGTTTTCTTCGTCTATTTTTTTCCTTTACAAAAAGCACATAGAAAAATAGAAAAGAAAAAAAATCTTGTTACCATGATTTATGGCTTTATTTTGTATAAATTTATATGCTGATTTTAATCATTTGTAATCGAAAATCTTTATGTTTAGTTCGTTCAGAAAAAAAAACAAAATTTTTTTTAAAACAATATTCTACTTCAGCATTTAAAGTTTTTCTAACAGCCTAGGTTACAGTCAAAATTATAACGAAAATTCAATTCGAGGGGGGAATACAAAAACAGAAATCAATTTTATTGCATAAGAAGCTGTGGTTTTTTGTAGTGGAAATTGATCCCAAGAAATACGCCTCGCATACAGGCAGAAAAATGAAAAGAAAAAAATTGAAAAAAAAACACGGCGATTAATGTCACATTCCTGCTGACATGTTAAAATATCTTTAAATTGACATTAATTTAGTGTTTAATCTATTGGCAACTTTTGACATTTAACATAATTGAGATCAAGTTTTTTTTCTTCTTGTTTTTGTTTTTGTTGTTGTGTTTTTTTAAACTCTATTTCAAACTGATTACCTCTGTTGGTGTTAAAAAACTACAGTTAAAGTTTTATGTTGCAGGAATAATTAAGTATCATATGAAAAGATATGTAATGTTGTAGCCTTAGCATATACAGTTTGTAACAAACTTAAGCCAACTTCAACAAAAAGTTTGTTTCTTAAGTCTTTTATTTTTGAAACATTTTATGTTTGCAAGGAAATGCTGTTTACTTTAGCAGTGACTAAGGCATTAAATTCTAAAATACATACATACTACATACATACATACATACATACATACATACATACATAACATACATACATACATACATACATAATACATACATGATACATACATATCATACATACATACATACATCATGTAACATACATACATACATACATACATACATACATACATAAATACATACATACATACATACATACATATATATATACATACCAACATACATACATACATACATACATACATACATACATACATACATATATAACATACATACATACATACATGCATGCATACATTCAATACATACATGGATACATCATACATACATACATACATACATACATACATACATACATACATAACATATATACATACAATACACGCATACATACATACATACATGGATACATACATACATACATACATACATACATACATACATACATACATACATACATACATACGTACATACATACATACATACATACATACATACATACTACATACATACATACACGCATACATACATACATACATGGATACATACATACATACATACATACATACATACATACATACATATTACTACTACATCAATTGACATACATACATACATACATACATACATACATAATCGGCCATTACAACCCCTCCCATCACATAAGTGGCGGAACTTCCAGTTTAAAATTCGTCTCCAAACCACAGATTCCGTCCAGTTGACTTCACAAAAACTCTATTTTCAGCTTCCTGTAACGAATACTGTGCAGAGTCACCACAATTTCACCCACAACGTACAAAAAGTAGAAATCAAGTACGCCCTCGGAACAAAATCCACTCCAGAAAGTTGCTCGTTGTGGTTGCATTTCATGCATTTCGTTCATGGATTACATTTCCACTAAGCCACTTAGATGGAATAAATTTACTGACGCTTTCTGCTGTTTAGAAACCCTCAGCATTGAAGCTGGTATTTGTTTCCCTATCAAACTCATAATAATGAGAGTTTTGTAGGTAAACTTTCTATAATTTATTTTCACCTTGGCTAACTTATTATAAGATTTCTAATTTCTCTTATTGTCTGCCATTAACGATAGAATTGACTTTTCTGTTAACGTTGATCTTTGCTAACTGTTTATAGGTCTGGTTTTGTTTTCCTTAACACTACAGGTTGTAGGATAGGGCACATTTCCTACGATGGTTTGCGAAATGTGTCTCAAATCCATTTAAATTTACGTCTACGGATTTCAACGTTCACATTCCCTATTTTAGTTTTCGATCGTAAATGCTTGTTTGAAGTAGTCGCCATAGTCTAAAAGGCTAGAGATTTGATATCACGGTTCAAACTCCAGGTCAGACATCAAAACTAAGAAATAAAAAAATTTTTCGTCGACTTCCTCTCAGCAGATTTCTGGCAAAAACTTTGAAAGTAAATAAAATTGCCATGAAAAAGTTGCTCAAACAATCTGCCCTTCGGAGTCAACTTAAATCTGTCGGTACTCCACTCATGTATGAAATTAACGCACGCAACATAAGTGGTGTAAGAAGTTAGATCGGAATCCTAAATGAAGTGTTATGATGAGGAGTTAAGCGATGACAGTGAATATCCTTGCTTTCTCCTAGACTCAGTTAATTTACGTTAGCAAAGTCACCAATAAAGTTTTCCACAGTGACGTTCTAAGACTTTGAAGTGAATTCCAAATTGAACTTTGCACAAATGGCTCGTACAAGGAAGATAAATTCTCAAAAGCCATTGCAAGTCTCAAAAGCTCTCTTCATTTTCTGCAATACACAGCATACGTGATACTGTCCTTATAAATGGGCAGTTAGTAGTTGTAGTGACTGTTTACAGTTTGTTACACGGTGCAGTCCTTTGGTAACTAAATTGTGAGAAAGTAATTAAGTAAACGGTTTTAATGATCGACGTAATTACGTACGATTTTTACACAAAGTCTTCAGGTAAAGTTTCCTATTTTTCGTATGAAAGATAAACGAATTCATGTTAAGAGGTTTTATTTATGAATTTTCTTAAATTACGTTCACGTAAACTCAACTATTTATTGTTGTGCCCTTAATTATTGTTTATTTCACCATACACTACTACTTTATCTACCTTTTCGATCAGGCCTATACAACCAAACTTAATTAGTCATATAATAAGCCATTAAACAGTCATGACTTGATTCGTCAGTGAGGCATTTGTTAATACGTTTAAGCCAAGTACGTCAAAATATAATTACGTTTTAGGAAATTTTATGGTCAGGTTCCTCTTTTTATCACCTTTAAATTGATGCAATGTTTTTCTTACATGCAATTGCATTTAACGTTGTTTAATTAAAATACTCAAAAGGAATAACAATACTAGTACACCTGCTGTTCGGCTTCCGTAAAACTAATTATAGTTGTTGCACTGAAGATGCTTAAGAGTACGCATGATGAGCTTTTAAATATAGAATAGACAAGTCATTTTGTAATCAATAGCAACTGGTTTGAAAAGTGTTACTAATTGCAACCATCGATTGGCTATTTCATAAACTACCTGACACTTCAATTAGGGTAGTTCAAAACCTATGGTCAGCAAAGCTGTTAAAATTAAATTTATAATCCAATTACTGAATATGTTCTGAAATTATTATTACGAGGATATTGGCATTGTATTAGTAAATTTTAGACAAAAACTGTAAGTATGAGATTTTTAAATACAAATATGAAGTAAAACGATTGTGGCTGGCAAGATTTCACGCTACGTCACCACTGAGCTGCGTTATGGGACCAAGGCTGGTATATCATATAATCCCTATCTTCAATAGCGTAAGACTGTTATAAAAGGCACACACATGCATTCACACATCCATTAGGTCATGCGATGTGAAGTATTTCGTTAAGGCCAGAAAATTTGACTTAAAAAGTTGCGATAACTAGAGGAGACTCAGAGTGTATAAAATACCAACAAACATCTCTAATCCAAGTAAACCTTCTTTAATTAAAAACCTGACGCCTCGAGAAGCAACAGAGTAGGGCAGAATATCGTACATATCATTCCTTCAATATACAATAAGGCTGCACTACAAATTCCCTGCTCAGAAAGTATAAGAGATTCATCTACAATAAATACCGTGGTTAGAAAAACCTGTACGCTCTCACCATCAAATTGTTTGCTTGTCTTGCCTTGAATGCCTAACAGTTTGCAGAGGAGGAGAGCGATAACAGGTGTTTAAATCAAATTCTTAAGTAGTCTATATAATGTCCACGATAATATTTTCATTATTCAAGCTTAGCTCTCTCGAAATAATATCTAAAACACACAAATTTTTGTAAAGTTTAAGATTCAATTGTTGCCACATTAAATTCACCTCACAAAATTTAAAAAACTTTAAACTAAGCGAAGGAAGCGCAATATCTAGACTGTGATTACATTTGTTAATTTCTATTGTCTTCATGGCACGTTTGTTTATCAAGTCACAGATTCGCATATAGCGTAGCCTGGAGAATAACGCTGTACTAGGACTTGGAATTTAGAAATATTTCTGGAATAATCTGGTAACAGCTTAAGTGAGTTAAGGTCTCATTATGGAATATTTGAGATCTTATTCCTCAAAAATTTTCCAGCTTAATTTTCTAAAATTCAGTGTGAATACTTTTACCACTCTTGCGCGTACTGCCTACAAAATCGTCACTTCTTAAGTCTCCTTTCCCTCTCCGACGTTGAAATTTGACGGTGAAATTCTTTAACTGGAGTGCTTACGACGGTTTAGAATCATTATGCTCTCCATATGTGTCCTCCACAAAAGTTTAACGTACATCCAAGCATACATAATTGGGCATTATAACCCTGCTGTTAAGATTATGACCTAGCTTCTCACACCACTTAAGTTGTGCGTGTTAATTTTTTATACATGAGTCAACTTCGAACAGCAGAAACTTTTTTTTAGAAACTTTTTATGATCATTTTATATAATCCCACAGTTTTTGCCAGAAATCTACTGAGAGAAAGTCGCCGACTTCCCAGATATTTTCGTAAGTTCATTGAGGAATGAAACATTCTTTCATTTGTACAGTTACCTGCCGCTCGTAGATGATTGTGTCTTCAAAAATATTACTTAGGCGGTCATATAGCTTAATCACAAACTTGTTCACAACTTAACTTCAATTTTATTATGAAAAAACTTCGTTTTTCCTTATTTCATCTTTGCCTTTGTTTACCCAGATTTTGTATATAGAAACTCTGACTATTCTCTGCTATTGGGACATACTTCATCATTTAAGTGCCCTCTCTAACCAGATAAGCAACTCCATGCCGTTCAGGTAACAAAATCGAAGAAAACCTCAACTTTCCTAAAATATGAAGCGGAGAAATGACGTCATCAAGTGTAAAACTATTTAATAGAGCTTCTGACATCGGAAGAAACGAAGAAGAATTCATCATGGTTTTCGAATTTCTAAATTTATAATCCATCCCGAGAACCATGATGTTCTATCCACTAGAGGGGATAACAATGAACGTAATACTTAGTTCAGGCTGCACCTCCTTCTAAGAAGAGTAGAACTGAATCAACCAAAGTGCCTTAAAAGAAGTGGTCTTAAATCTGAAAGGAAATATGGACTTGAGCCAAGTTTAGTTCTTTGTGATGCCTAAGTTAATTTTCCTTCACTGGCAGTGTCTCCATTCTCAACAATGCGTAAAGTCATTCGCATGGTACAAAAACCAGGATTTTAATGTTACCACGACATAATACTGGACATATAACCAATAGGTGAAGAATAGTCTCCACCATTTTTTTTTTGTCTCTATAAGTTTTGCAGGAGTTCTCAGTACTGACTCCAACAATATAACTTTGGAGTTTGAGCAAAATTTCCACACGATTTCTGTCGAATGTTGGGCGCATTTGCTTCGCTATATTTCCTGTATCCGAATACATCCGAATATATTGTGAATCCCAGGGGCTTTATGTTCTCATTTGGATTCCGGAATTTATCATCTTTGCAACACTTTTTGCCAATTTATCCACAGTTTAGTGAATAACGCTGTGCCATTTCATAGGCATCCTATAAGCTATTTTGTGAGATTCCAGTGCTTCTAGGCGGTGGAATCTAGCACATAGATAATCTATAGGGGTCAGATCCTAATGCAGGCTTAAAGTATGTCTGGCAGTATTTGATAGGAAGTATTTTTTATTTCTACCTGCAGAGGAACAACAAAATTTTTGGGAGAATGTCTATGTAACTCTGGAGCTTATGATCTGTAAAGAATTGTCGTTTAAAACAGGCAAAGACTTGAACTACGTAGAGGATAGGACCTCCGTTTAGTTACAAAATGTATGAATCAAATCTATGATGTTTGATCAGACATAGTCCATGTGTCCAACAGAAAACTGATTGCATTTCATATATCACATGACTTTATATCGTGCAAGAAATGTTCCACCCTTCCAATGAACTGCCTATGGTGTTCCATTAACAACTGAAGTCTACAGGCAGCTGTATTGATGTGCCTGATTTTATGTGCCAGTAATGTTCGGTTTTATTCGAATATAAATTATTTTTAAAGTTTCTTAAATTATTTTTACGATCATTTTCATACGTGTTCTCTCATTTTTAGAGGAGCAGCCTTAAAGAAATACAACATTTTTACTGCATGGTATTGTATAATGTTAGTCATTGTTTTTTGTGTGTGTGTATGTGTGTTTGTATTTGTATGTGTAGATTACAAAATTACCATATACTTTACCAACGCTAAAGGGGTAATTTATGTCATGTTAAGTTAGGTAATGCAATATCTAAGCATAACAATTTTTATTTCATTTTGATTTGTATGTGTTTGTGCGATTTAAATACAAGCAAATACATGCACAACTTTTATACACATACATATATACATACATACCTACACTTTGATTGTTAAATATGTATGGGCCGTGCTGGTAAATATTTAAAGCCAACAATTTAAGTGAAGCTGTCATCAATACTAACAACTAAAACTACAACAAATATTAGCAATAATAATAGTAACAACAACAACAACAACAACCTAAACAAGAGCTTAAATAACAAACTACAACATTATTAAGAATTTAAGGCACATGCCAGCCAGCCAGCCAGCCAGCCAGTTGAGTTGAGTTTAG
Organism: Sarcophaga bullata; assembly: GCA_005959815.1. Lineage (NCBI taxonomy): Eukaryota > Metazoa > Arthropoda > Insecta > Diptera > Sarcophagidae > Sarcophaga > Sarcophaga bullata. The sequence goes on along the minus strand of QOCX01000392.1, from coordinate 102,674 downwards.
TTGAGCTGAGTTGAGTTGAGTTTGAAAGACAACGCCTTTAAGTCAATTTTCTTGTTATTTTAAGTTTTAGCTTTTCTTCATACACAGCTTAACGTTTCATAAACTCTTTGCTAAAAACGTAAAAAAAACATAAACCAAGAAAAAGAATTGATTGTGGCAGAAAGAAAGTTTTCCAATTGCAAAACACCGGTTTTAATGAAAGAAAAATGAAAACTTTGTAGAGAACGAAAGTCTTTTTTTCTCCTTTAGATGCGGGATTATCATCTGCTGCTGGATAAAGTTTAAGATTTTCTTTAATGGATAATGAAAGTAGTAATGAAAGCGTTTTCTATCGTTGAATTTAAATAAAACAAAGGGTGGGTGTGAGATATCATGGAAATTTTTTATTCGTTTGAAAGATCTTCTGATGGCGTTATAGATGTCATGGAGCACATAGCATCGTTCGATTACAAAATTACATGATATTGGTGTCCAGATTATCCAATTCAAGGCCAAAAAAAGTAGTTTAATCGTCGGCCTATAGTGTTTTACAATGAAATATGGATCGGAGACGCCGTCTGTGACTTTTCAGAGATGCACTGTACACCTTCAATTTATATTCGACGATTTATAGAAAAATCGACTGCATCGTATAAAATGGTTTTTCGTTTGATTTCCAGTTGCCAACTGCTGCATTCAGCAAAAACAAGTCGTTGTGTTTAAATGGTTACCTTTAGTTCCTTTATTAATTGAATATTTTACGCGTGGAAGCCCAAGTCACGAAGTAAGTCACAAAATATTGTGGTTTCCGAAAAGCCCCATTCGACATCCTCTAATTCTTCGACTACGAATACACTCCCATGAATAGCAGTTTTTGCGTTTCGTCGACATACAAGCGGTTGTCGTATGTGTACTAAAGCAGTGGACTTGAAAATACCCATCACATTACAAATCGCCCTCACGACTATAGCAATCATAAAATGGACGAAGCGCTCGTTACGTTTCGCGAAGAGAACACCCATTTGCATAAAGGAATGGATTTTGTGATTTAACAAAAGTGACTGAATAAATCACAACTAATCGGACAGACGTTGCTTTAAAAGTTCCAGTATAATTGAGATAATGTTTGAAGAGGCTTCTTCGTAACTGACTGTGTCCCTTGCTTTTAGCATACGTGAGCTGATTTTATGATGGCACAAAACTAAATTAAGCACGACATCAAAACAATTTCAACAGTTTCCATATAGGAATTAACTTTTTTAATGACAAATTATATATTGCCGCCTCCTTTTCTATGAAATTAATCGAAAATGTTGTCATAGGCAGGTGACCTTTATCAATATTTGTAATAGTAATGGTAAGAGGAGAGTTGCCGTAGTCTAGTGGTTCAAACCCTAGGTCAGACATCTTCAACAAAAATAAATTCGAAAAAATATTGCTTTGCCTCTGAGAGTTAATAAAATTGCCATGAAATGTTTTCTCAAAAACCTGTCGTTCGTAGTCGCCTTTAAACTGTAGGTCCCCCCCCACTCATATAAAAAAATTAACAAACACAACATAGGTGTCGTAAGAAACTAGGTCGTAATCCTGGCTGAAGAGTTGTAATGACCAATTATATATGTATGGTAAGAAGAAAGATAAATGATCACAATATGTGAGATTTTCTGGTACACACAGGCTCAACTGGATGTACTAAAGGTCGGATAAATGTGCAAGCGCATAGGCCTTCTGTTAAATGTACAGCAACCATCTCTAAGGAAACTTATATGAAATTGCTTCACACATTACTTCTTGAGAATACTTGCCGATATTATGGTAAACAGAGCTTACATTAATGTAAAGCATTACGCTAAGAGCCTATAGAAATTCGACTGAATTTGGTAATGCTAATGAATGGAATTAGTACCAAAAAATTATTGCGTTCCATTTAGAAACTTTTCCATTTAAGGAGTATAATGCTTGCTTTCATAAAGCATCTGCCTTGTTTCATTCTAATTTCATCAAAAGGCAAATGGTTACATGGAGTCTTTACAGCTATAGGCAGATTGTAACAAATTCTAGAGAGATAGGGTTGCCATCTATTATTACCTAAAACAATAAAATTTATGGACATATGTTTGGAATGTTGTATTTGACATGGTGCCCGGATTTCTGCTCATTAAGTTTGATTTTTTCTTGACAGGTTCTTTGCATGAGCCTCCTATGATAATCATTGCTAAAGTTATGCTCTCTGGAGGGTTAAAAGTGTGTGGATGTTTTGAAAGAAATTATTTTAGATTTTTTAGTTTCTTAAAATTTAAAGAAAAATATAAAAAGTTATTCGAACCTAGATTAATCGGCTCAATCTTATTTAGAGAAAGAATAAACATTCAAAGCTGCCAGGATTAAGTGGAATTTTGACATCACTGTCCAATTCACTTTTGAAAAACTTTACAAAAATCAAAATCGGTTTCTTGGTGGTCTTTCCTAATCTCAAACTATATGATGGCGTCTTATGTACATATGCATTACATACATTGTAGCCTCCATAAACAATTAAATACATGCTCAAGAGAATATAAATTTTTACATGAAAAAGACACAACGTTTAACGAAAAAAAAAAAAAAAATTCAAGACCTGCATGCAACAATTTTCATTGAAGAACTTGATTTGAAAAACCAATTACGCAAGTAGCTCTACATTTAGCACCTCAATTGTTGTTGTAGTTGTTTGAGGTTTTACGATGGAGACACCATACTACATCGGACGTTTCTTTAGCTGTTGATATGATACAATTACCAACTAAATTCATATTGTTTTTACTAACTACACGTATGTGCAAGCGAGTGTATATCTTTCTAAATGGGCACGCAAAACATCCAACAGATATTTAGATAAACTAAAATATATGTACATATGTATGTATGAGCGTTACTTGTGGAGTGGAGGCAGTTATATTGACCAATCTATTAGGCATCAACATATCCATACATGCGTGTATGTTGTGTATGTAAGTTAACTGCAACTTACTGTAACTACCAATGGTTAAATATGTTTAACTTGGCTGTCACTTGTAAATGCTCGAAGCATTATCAACTATTTTAAATAACTTTATTATAGAAGGCTGGCCTCAAGTGCGTTTACGCATAGAAATAGCAAAAGGACAGACACATACAGCTAGACAGTACGATTGACGAACAGTCTACTCTCCAGTCCAGTCTGTCCATTTGTGCAACATACATACGCACATACATACATATTTCAGCATGTTAGAAACTGCATAGAAAAAAGGAAAATGCTATTAAAACAACATTTATTGACAAGTAAATTGAATAAAGAAAGACAGTGTAACTATAACGTATGCATACAGAGTGTTAAATCAAATGGGAATTGTTTACATCACTTAAGGGTAAACAGCCAATCTTTAGTGTACATTTCTATATGGTTAATGATAAATAATTAGCAAATAATTGAACAGGCCTTCTTAGCATACGGTTTACTTTTAATGTCAGATAAAATCGAATCAGCGTGAAAATCAAATACTAACACATGCCTTAAGAGTAACTGCAAAAGTCTATGGCACGTACTCTTTCATAAAAACAAGAATATTATGAGTAGGATGGCCAAGGTAATAGAATTGCTAGACATTTAAATAAATTTTATATTAAGAATGTCAAGTGCTAACTTTAAAATATGGAACTTGTGATGAGATCAGAACGAATCATAATGATGAAACTTTATTACAAAAGTTTGCTAAGTTATGCTGAGACCGATCGCAAACTTTGAAGAATTTTCTGTAGAGAGAGTTCACTTAATGTATCAACCAATCTAGGACTGATCAAAATGAACGAATATGGACAGTAAGTTTCCCTTGCAAATGATACTCATGCCGCGGACCAACAAACCTTAACAAGTTTAAATTTCACGTAGAACCTATGTAGCCAGCTTTTACAAAAAACCTTCATGCGTACATATATCAGCTTACTCATGAGCTCAAACCAGAAAGAACGGAAAGCGTTGGTTTTCGGGCAATAATAATGAAGCAATATAAAGTGGATGCCAATTTTTCCAAAGAATAATTGCCAAAGAGAAGAGCAGAAAAGTTTCATACAACAATGCATAAGAAAGAAATGCTTCCACGACAAGCAATCCTTGTAGTAGTACGGCCTCATCTTGTACTGACGTAAATGAAAGAAGTTGTCATAGTTTTGTACATAGGTGTGCTGGCTTATTAGGCCATCGAGGCCACGGTTTCAAACATCAGACAGCTTAGACAACTTGAACAAACGAATTATTAAAAAATATTTCTTTCCGGCCACTGCCTTCACATCATATTTCTGACAGAAAACTCTGTGAACAAATAAAATTACCATGAAAAATTTTCTCAAAAATCTGTCATTGGGAGTTGAATTTAAACTGTAGCCATCGCCACTTATGAATAAAACACACAACATAACATGCTCTGAAAAGTCTGATCGTATTCTTTACTGAAAGGTTGTAATGATCGATTATGTACGAGTAAGTGTTCGTATGTATGCACGATCAAGAAATGCTTCCACGACCATAGACCTTTTCATGTGAGAAGGCAGGATTGAATTTTATTTTTCTGTAGATGAGGTTCTAATTACATTACCTCTGTTAAAGAATAATGAAAAATTTCATGACAAAAGTAATGGTCATCAGGATAGTTATTCCACACTTAATCCGCCCCTAAATGAGCTTCCTTTTATTCTTTTTTGATATCACATAAGCAAAATTTGCTATAACTTGGTTCACGATAGTAAAGATTTATGACATAGTGTGTGAGTTTTTCCTTTGTATATTCGTTGCCCTTAAGAAATCTTTGCAGGCCGCTATGCGTGCTCAAGTGAGCTAAAAAAATTTTGATAAAAAATACTTTGCCAACCAATTCTTGACCATCTTTAACATTTGTCTTAGTAATGCTAGGTAATCTCATGGTAAATATTGATTATAATGACAGAAAGTATAACAGGAAGTGTAATGGACTCAGAAAAATCAAAAGAACAATGCCTTGGCGCAATGTATTTAGGCATTCATTCGGCTGGCTGGTTGCCCTTCATATGTAATCTCTTATGCTTTGGGATTGTTTATCTGGATCTATATTTCAGTTTTAACTTCATTTTACATAACATAACACTTGTGGTGTACAATTTAAATGCTTTTTAATAAATCCTGTTAAACAACAGGATTGTGTAAAAACAAGCAGTTTTCTTTCTTCCACAAATTCGTCCTGGAAACGGCACAGTATAAAAACGATTATTGAAACAACTGGGATGGCAATCATTGTCCACTACCTGAATTGAGCATAGAAAAGTGAATCGCAGTGTTCAACTTCATTTAGTTACTTACTAAATGCAAAGGTCGTAAGTCGAGAGTCACTTAAAGAGCATTATGTTTGGATAGTGAAGAGCTGACTCTGTACTGCATACATACAACCCTTTAGTCAGGATTACGATCTAGTTTCTCAAACCAATAATGTTGTGTCTCTTTACATGAGTGGCGGGACCTACAGTTTAAAGTTGACTCCGAAAGACAGATTTTTTTGGAAACTCCTTCATGGCAATTTTATTTACTCTCAGAGTTTTTACCAGAAATATGCTGAGAGGAAGTCGACGAAAACTAAATTTTTTCAAATTTCGTTTTGTTGGTGATGTCTGACATAGTGGCCGCACATCTAATAAGTCATCACAGTAACTACTAGACTACGTCGACTTCTATTTAATTGGCCAATACAAATGCAAGTAAGACCACATCGCCTGCATTTGTGCTCCTCAAACGATAAATGTCAAGATCCACTAATCACTTCCAGAAGCTCACCTACTATTTACAACCTACTATTAAGGTTGAAATTTAAGCTGGTAAGAGCGTGTTGTTTTAAAATTCCTGTCTGAACAGTTGTAGTTCATAAGATTTGTTCCATTGTAGAGATAAATTTCGGAACACGATTTTGTTTTGTTTTTTTTTTTTTGTTTTTTCTCATCTTTTAACTATCGTCACCAGCAAATATAAATCTCAGTTAACGGCTGGTGATCTTTAAAGGTGTCTCTAAATATTAGAGTGTGTATCGTTTAACTAAACTAAAGTGATCTTTTAATTTATGCGTATTTAATAAATATTTAATTATGAATATTTATCAATAACTATTACTAAACTATACTTTGATAAATTCTATATTAAACAACAATATGTTGCTTGTTTTCTTACGACTATTTAACGATCTCATAAATTATTCAGTTTTTGCACAATTTATTACAAAAAAAAAGGAGAGAATAAGTTCCATTAAGATAAATGACAAGTTGGTTTTATCATCATCATCATTGCTTTATATTTAAACATGTTTATTTACTTTGTATGTGATTATTTACGAGAGTTATTATTTGTCAGCATTATCTAACAACGATGGTAACACCCTCACATTTATTAACCCTATGTGGGTTCACAAAACAATAATGCGTGGGTGTTAGAACAAAATTTTGAAATGTTATTGGCTTATCATATTTATAAAGGACATCTTCTAAACACATGACATTATATATGAAAAATATTTGAAATTATTAATCGGCTCTCAAAGGATTAATTGTGTAAATAAAGATCTTAAAAGAAATTCCATTGAAGTACCAAACCCATAATTATCACTGGACTGGCATTTGGTATGCTAAGCTTAGATTTTTTTTTCGCATGCTCTGTAGTTGATATAATGCAGCGATTATATTTCCAATCTGCATTTGTTTGTCTCTTTCATGGTAATTTAGTATCTCAAGTATTGGTTGCAGTAATTTGCAACATTGTATGCCAGAAATGTTACTGTTTGCCTATCATTTGGAAGAGTAAAACTAAACTTGTGTATTAGTATTGCCAAAGTAGTTGCAACTATAAAAGGAATTGAAATTATTAATCTTAACTATCTCAAGTGAAACTATTGTATAAAGTTACAATTTTAAGGAGTATCTCGGGCGTAAAGTGTGGAATGATATGCTACTTTATAGATGCATAAAATATCTTGAATTATTCGAATGATCATTGAATATGAAAAAACTTTTATTTATAATTGCTTGGAATTACGCCCAGGCTTTACTTTCAGTGATAAAATATCTCCATGAAAGAGAATCACCAGAATCCAGATTGTGTTCTATTCTGCATCAAATACTTACCACCTAGCTGACTTCATTTTTAAATTGTTTGCTCCCCACATTAGCGGGTTTGCCTATTTTTCTACAATCTTTTCAATTCCAGGTTCTAATCAGATCTTCTCAAATGAATGCCACTCAAACTCTAATTTCCTTTAGAGACTACAACTGGTATTCGCGTTTCTTCAGCCCCTTTTTTGCTTGTCACTGTTCGACAAGAAATTCCATTTAAAACCACCAATAAAATCGAGTATTTTCAAGATTTAAGTGTTTGATGAATATTGATAATAAATGAAGGTCATTAGGTAAGGTATTCACGGATTCCTATCCATAAACAGTACAAAACGCTCGTTGGAAAAGAAAAATTAACGTTTGTCTTACTTTTTTTGTATTAGCCGTCTTGCGATAGCTCTCGCGGTATTATATATCTCTCTATAGCCGGCCATTGCTCCGTAAGGTTTGAAGATTATACTTTATACTCGTTACTCTATTAGCATTTTGCCTGGCATTAAGGCAAATTCATCTCCATTTCTTCCATTTTAATTGCATTATTATGGCACTCACGTTCCTGGTAAAATTTCTGAGTTCCATGTTGCTACAGTTATTGGGACAGATTATTATACGTATGAATCGGAGCTGCTTGGTAATGGACATCGGTTGCTTTTAGGTTATGGTGTTCGCAACTAAACAGACTTCACCTTCATACAACAGGGTTGGCTTAACACATGCGTTGAATAGTTTTAAGCCTGCTTCAACAGATTTTGAGTTCTTCCTTAATGTTGCAATAATCCGTAATGCCACGTTCACGGCTTTATTATTGTAGTTTTGTTTCTGCACCGACCATCGCTGTGCACATGGTGGCAATGTAATGATGGTGCATAATATTATCGCTGCTAACGCTGTTAATCTCATGGCTCAACTTTGTTGATTGCATATTGGATATCTTATGCGAGAGTAAACAAATATCATTCACACACTACAAATCCTAGCGTAGAAGGTTTGATAAACCATCAGACTGTGTCAAGAATAAAACAATCTGATCAAGGGTCTTTAGAACTCTGTAGTCAGGATTACGACCTAGCTTCCCACTTTACTTAAGTTCTGTGTATTAATTTTATTCATTAGTAGCAGGGTCTACAGTTTAAAGTGGATTCCGAACAGTTATGAGTAATTTTATCATGACAATTTTATTTACTCTCAAAATTCTTCCCAGAAATCTGTAGAGAGGAAGTTACCGAAGGAATATTTTTTCATATTTCGTGTTGTTGGATATGTCTGACCTGTGGTTTGAACCATGACTTCACGTCTAATACTCAAATACACTATTTACTGGACTACATATGTTTTATCCAATATTTCATTGCAAACATCTTAGCTTTCAGATCGGTTCAAAAGAGTAGGTTTCACACACCAAATACACATGAATACACTAAGCTTAGTGGATTTTAATATTTGTTAGCTTTTTGATACTGATTGTGATCGTTATGTTGTTTGTCTTAAGTTCTACGCCGCTGTACTGGATAGTTAGAAGAAGCTACATAAGCATTATATGAGTTAGCCTATAGAGGAAGCAACTGTGATCCATTTTCCTTTTCAGCATAACGGTTATCAAGGATATATCTTCGTTTATTAAATCTTCAGGCTGGTTTCCGGTATAGGATAGTCATGCTTTAGTGCGCTGACCCCTGCGTTGACCAGCTGTTTCGATTAGTTTAGTGGAACTCAGTTTCTACAGGCACTGCCTTTACCTGTGGCATCATGTGTGTACATAGCCAATTAAAAACTAAAAAATAGCAATGGATATCTTTTTACTACACCGTATATCATCTTATAAAATTATTCCATGTTTCATCAATTCATAAGGGGGGAAAACAGTATCACACAAAAGGCAATGCTTTTATTTTGTTCAATACTGTAGACTTGTTTTTAAGTAACTTGTACCCACGATTAGAGTTTCTCTATCCCTACTCCATATAATTTATGCCCGTTTGTAATTATTTTCTCTGTTGGTTTTTGCTCTGATGATGATGATGTTGTCATTGTTTTCATTGTTTCTTGTTATTGTTGTGCCAATTAGTACAAAAATTCTTGTGTAGTATTTACAGAGTTTTCTTTTTCTGAAAAACTAAAAAGAAAAAGAAAATCAAAATACAGAATTATTGTTAACATATGGTTTATAATTAAAATTTAATTTGTATTTTAAACAATAAATTATTTTGTTGTTGTTGTTGTTGTTGTTGGCATTAGACTTGATCATATAAATATGGTATGGTATAAAGCACTGATGACTAAGACAAGTTAAGCATGTTTTTTTTCTGTTTTTCTGTTAATTTGTGGTCATTTACGTTTATTTTTGCAGTTAGTAATTAGTAATTAGCTTAATTAACACTATAATAATTAAATATTTTGTTTTGTTTTAACTTTTTTTTTTTGTAAACAAACTGAAATAAGAAAAAAATAAATTCAAATAACACAGGGGATTTTCACTGTCTAGCTATACTGTGTACTTACTTACTTGATTTCATTTCATTACATTTCCCCAGATGACATTGTCTCTGCTCTGCTCTGCTTTGCTCTGGCGGTTAATGTACGTAACGCTGAATGCATTTACACTGTCAATACAGCGCATTGTTAAATATTTCCTGGGGAATTTATTTCTGTGACATTTAAAGTCTAAATATGTACGTATGTTGTATGTAGAAATTTATTAATTGAAGTACTTTTCTGTTGACGTAGTTTAAAGTTTACAGCATTATTAGCCAACTGATGGTTTGATTCAATGACTAACAGTTCAAATACGTGCATTTTAAAATTTAACACTTGACTTATGGTTTTTCTAGATCTGTAATCATTTAAGTTTGTAATTAAAAAATAATACAAGCTTCATACTAACGAAAGTTCAAAATGATAGAGAACTATAAACGATTGAAAGCGGTGTATACATTAGCAAGGTATTTCAGGAAGGTAGTACAAGAAAGACATATTGGCGTCATAGTATAGGCGACGGAATAAATTTGTTCCTGTAAACCAGCTAGTCCTCTTTACAAGTAATGGACACACAATCTAAAATTTTGAAAATTTTAGCAAAAAAGTAGCCAATATTTTCATCACGTGCAATAGTTTATAAATTAAGGCAAGAGGGAAACCTTGAAGTCACCGTAGTCTAGTGAGAAGTGCGTTGGCTCATTAGATGTTAGGCCACAACTGAAATATTTCTTCGGCGACTTCCTCTCAGACGATTTCTAGCATAAAATCTGAGAGTAAGTAAAATTGCCTCAGAAAGTTTCTCAAAAATCGTCCGTTCAGACTCGTCTTTAATTTGTAGGTCTTGCCATTCATGTATAAAATTTAGTACAAACAACATAAGTGGTGTGAGAAGCTACGTCGTAATCCTAACTCAAGGATTGTAATGACCAACTATTTACGTATGTACGTAAGAGTGAAACGAAGTAGTGTAGTAGGTAGTGTGTTTTCTTATTAGACGTGAGGCCTCAGTACAAATCTCAAATAAGATACCTAGATCAAAACGAAATATGGCTTCTTTTACCAGATTTCAGGTAAAAACTGTGCGAGTATATGGAAAAATTGCCGTTAAAAAGGTTCACAAAAAACCTATCGTTCGGAATCGTCTTTAATCTGTAGGTCTTGCCACTCATGTATAAAATTAACACAAACAACATAAGTGGTGTTTGAAGCTAGATCGTAATCCTAACTCAAGGATTGTAATAACCAACTATGTACATATGTACGTAAGAGTAAAACTTTTAAGGTTTAGAAGTTTTACAGATGGAAGACGAAGTAGTGTAGTAGGTAGTGTGTTGGCTTATTAGACGTGAGGCCACGGTTCAAATCCCAAGTTATATGAAAAAAATATTTCTTCGACACTTCTTTTCACCAGATTTTAGGCAAAAACTCGCGAGTATATAGAAAAATTGCCATTAAAAAGATTCACAAAAAAATCTATCGTTCGGAGTCGTTTTAAACTGTAGGTCCTGCCGTCATGTATGAAATTAACACAAACAACATAATGGTGTTTGAAAGATTGTGGATGAACGTATGTACGTAAGATTGAAACTTTTAACGTTTAGAAGTTTTACTGATGGAAACGGAAGTAGTGTAGTAGGTAGTGTGTTGGCTTATTAAACCTGAGGCCAATGTTCAAATCCCAAGATTATATGAAAAAAATATTTCTTCGATGACTTCTTTTCACCAGATTTCAGGCAAAAACTCTGCGAGTATATAGAAAAATTGCCATTAAAAAGATTCACAAAAAATCTATTGTTCGGAGTGGATTTTAACCTATAGGTCCTGCCACTCATGTGTAAAATTAACCCCACAATAGATAAGTGGTGTGGTATAGCTAGGTCGTAATACTGAGTGAAGGGTTGCAATGATTAATTATGAATGTATATTTGATGTAGAAACAATTTGTAGGGTATTAGCCAGCCATGTTTGCTTGGCTATAATTTGTCTTCTTCTTGTTTTTTATTATAATCGATCATAAATTATTTAAACTGGCATTTGGCAAAAGAAGATTTGTTTTAAACATAAAATTTAATAACCACTTTGTATTACGATACAGACAGGTCTTCAAATCAGATTAGAAATCCCTTGAGTTTAAATCTCATTTAAAATTTTAAAAGATTTCACATCTTAAAACACTTCATAGAATAGCAGTCCATTATACTAAAAAAAAAAGAAAAAATAATCAATTGAATTTTTTTTTTGTTTTTCTTTTTGTTGCTTTTATTTTTTATTGTTTTATTTAATTTTTATTTTTAATTTAAATTTTATTGCCAATAGTGGTGCATTTGATTTGGTGGAATTTATTTAATAAATTTCTAGTTTTTTTTATCGAAATGCTAACAACTAATAAACAACGATCGACTTGTTATATCGTTGTGTAGAGATCTTTATTGAACCTGTTGATATATGGTATAAGCCCAATAAACTAATTAATTACTTGGCTAAATTAAATAAATCAACATTGGTTTTTTTTTCTAACCAAATAAGGACATGCACTTGACTTTAAGCTTAAGCTGATAATTTAACACAACGGTGACAATAGAATTTGCAAGAAATTAACACAAACCGTAATTATCTCTCTGCTTAACAACAATAATAATAACAACAACAACACTAACAATTTATTAGAAATTGTATATTTTAACTTATACTCACGTATAAGCAATTTGCATAATTAATAAAAAGCATTTTTCCAATATGATATATGCTTTATTATCGTTGCCAACTAATTGTATCATTTGATAATTAATTATAATTTTATTAAAGTTTTAAATTGTTTTGCGCCCGCCAATACTTTACTTATTAACGCCAATACCAATACCTACCTGTACCTGTATGTACGTAACATTTATGATTTTCTATGGGAGACCTTGATTTTGAAATTCAACAAACAACAATGCCAGCGAATTAAATACCAAAGAAATAATTTTTACTTCTTTATGAAATCAATATATTCGTGTTTAATCTCTTGTTTCGATTGTAATTATCTCACAGATATATGTATGCATGACAGTATAGAAATCTCCCAATACATAAATTGGCATTAACAGAAGCTCTGTAATTATCAGTTGGATACGAACCGTAAAACAAAGTATACACACCCATTTGACACAAAACAGATAAATTTTATATGAAAATTAACTTCTAGACACAAATATGCCATAAAAATAATTCAAGAAGAGATTTAATAAGGCATCACAAAAAAAAAAAACTTTCTCTCTACTCTCACGGCAATGATTCGTTTTTCCTAAGAAACAATAATTTTTACGATAATATGGCACTGTATTGCAAGATAAGTTTTGCAAACATAAGCAGAACTCTTTAACGATCTTACTTTATTGGCCATTACAACCCATTAGTCAGGGTTACGACCTAGCTTATCATACCGCCCATAAGGGATGTGTTAATTTTATCCATAAAGTGGCAGGACCTAAACAGTATTAACACTGACTCCTAATAACCATAACTTGAGAAGCTTTTTGAATGATCTTTTCAAAACTTTTGCCTAGAAGCTACTGAAAGGCAATGACCTAGATGTTACTAGATCTCGTTTAGTTATTTGACGCACACCCCCGAAAATGCTTATCCTCCAGCCTCTAGCCTCCAGCCTCCAGTTGGAAAAATGAATCTATTTCGACTGAGTGGATGGTAAAAAAATCCGTAAAAAAGAGCGACAAAGAATTGTAATAGGATGCCACTCACAACATTGTTATCTGGGCCTTATTACATGCCTAAGAATCTACTAGAATAGATTAATTATCTTTAAGAACCTTGTATATAGCTTTCGGTGTATTTCGAGTAACGTATGAAGCACCGGAATATACGAAGTGCACTTAAGAACGTTCCAGATGAACTCAGCTCCAGATTGATTGATTGATATTAAACCTATTGACAGTAATCAACAACTAACGAATGTAGTTTTAAAGTTTGTTATTGAACATGCATGTCGACAAATTCGCAGAGAATTTTTGAATCCCTTAAAAATGACTCTTATATGGTTTCCTGAACATAGAAAATTGCATTGCAAATGAGCTGGCCAGAGCCGTTACTAACCTATTATAGGGCATAGGTATTATAGGGAAGCTCAACCTCATTGCTATGAAGAGGCAAGAGGCTAAAGAGGACTGACTCATTTCTATCCTTAGATCGTATGACCATCCATCGCACACTAGTAATTCTTATTGGCCACTGTTTCTTTGGTAGGCTTGGCAAAAGACTCAGTATTACGGCAAATGTCTTCTGCAGCAGTTGTGAGTCTGAGAAGGAGGAAGGCACTGTCTTTTAACTTTATTTATTAGAGGCGTGCTCTTGTCATAAAGAGATGCAAGTTTTTGATCTCTCACTATCTGTCATCTCAGACCGATATCTCTAATATAAAAATAGCTGCAATAGCAAGATTTATTTTCGACTGAGGAATATTATATCACTGAATTGATTATGGCATCACAATGGGAGTGAATGCTGACCTACGTGGAACCTCTTGCCTTAAGAGAGGCACCGCCATCTTACCAAACGACGAGGTGCTTCGATGGCATATTAAATATAATCATCACAACCCTTTAGTCAGGATTACGAACTAGATTTGCACAGTACTTACGTGTGTTAATTTTGTACATGAATGGCGGAACCTTCAGCTTAAATTCGTCTCTGAACGACGGATTTTTGAGAAACTTTTTATAGCAAAATTTTTTACTTTTTCTCAGAGTTTTTGCCAGAAATATGCTGAGAGGATTTTTTTTTCGTTTTGTTGGTTTTTTGTTTGTTTTGAACCGTGACTATCACACAACCTACTAGACTACGCCGACTTCATACAATCTTGATTAGAATCGTTGTGGAAAGTTAAGACGTGGTTGATCATGAAGAAGCTTGTTAGAGGAGATAAAGTTTGTTGATAAAGATCTAAGCTGGATCTAAGTCTGGTAGTAAATTTAAATAATTTTTGTATGCCATTTTGAATAATCAAGTTGCTTAAATCATATATTTTTTGTTCAATTTATTATTCATGTTTCTAATATTGTTTCAAATCTAATTTAAAAAAAATACAAAAACAATCACTACAATTGCAATGAGTTTAAAAATTAAAAGAATAAAATTCAATTCAATGTTTAGTATTCTTTTAACATTTAAAATCTGGAACAATTTGCAGTTATTCTAAATTCCTATTTAGTTCTGGCACTTAACATGCCATAACTATTTAGTTTAAACGTTTTTTAATGTTTTTTTTTCACATTTGAAATGTTTGCTCAACATTTGTTGGTTTTTTTTTTTTTTTGGTTTAGCTAGGGTTTCCTACCAATATACCCCATATCATGTCGAAAATGTTCATTCACATCGTAAATCACTAGCATAAATTGTAAATTATAACCATGTATGACTTGTTTTAATAACAAACCAAGCAATTGAATGTGAGAAGAAACAGAAAACAGAAACAGAAATAACAAAAAAGAAACAACATTTATTATTAAATAAAACAAAAGAAATGTACAAATAATTGTTAAAAAGAGAAAAAAAATTGGAAAAAATAGCAAACGAAACGAATAAAAAAAATCAAAAAAAGTTTAAATTCTCATGTCAACGTTAATAAATCCCACATTTTGTAAATCACGCCTGATCAGCAATGGAATAATAAAGAAAAAAATCTCTTTTTTCTCTTTTTTTCTTTTCATTTTTTTTTTTTTTTTTTTTTTTTTTTTTAATACAATTTAATTCAGAAAGTGTCAAATCCATTATGCTAATGCTGTCACTAATAATAACACGCCTAATATACATATAAATAACAATAACAACAACACAAACAAATGCTTACATATCAATATACACAAACGTGTCTTTATTTACATACGCATTGTGTTCTATATGTGTTTTGCATAAGTAATCCATATTTCATTCGATACTCTACAACAATACCCTACATTTCCTTTAATATTCAGGCTTGAATTGAGGTTTATGTTGGTGCTTGCAATGGCTTAAAATCTATGAAAAAAAAACATCTAAAGTTTAAGCAGATTTCTGCTAAAAACTCTGAGGCTGAAATTGCAATCACTGTAAACAGTATTCGTTTCAGGAGCACGATAACGGATTTCTTGTGACCTTACTTGGATAGCTCGGACCTAGACGGCATGTGCTGCCATCACGAATATGCAATTAACGCCAAGTTATATCTCCTATTTGAGAAGCGTCATCGTTGAGATGATGATGATTGAAGCCGCCGTAGTCTAGTGGGTAGTGTGTTGGCTTATTAGACGAAAGGCCAGGGTTCGAACTCCCGGTCAGACATCAAAAACGAAATATGAAAAATATTTCATCGGTGGCTTTCTCTCAGAAGATTTCTTGGCAAAAAATACTCTGAGAGTAAATAAAAACTCTGAGAGTGCCATGAAAAGTTTCTCAAAAATCTGTCGATCGTAGTCCACTTTAAACTGTTAGCTCCCGCCCACTCATGCATAAAATTAACACACACAGCAATAGGTGGTGTGAGAGGCTAGGCCGTATTCCTGACTGAATGGCAATATTATGTATGTAATTGCTTGGAAGCAGTTAACAACTCTTAGCAAAAATTTGTTGAAAATTTCATAGGAAGTTTAATACCTGTCAAGAAAGTCGTACATCAATTAGGGTATCGAAAACATGTTCCTCTTCACGGTGTCGTAACGGCTCAAAACATGCGTAGTTTTATTTTAAAATTGAAAATTGCATTCTTGTTGATGCACAAAGTTTAAAAACAAAACACGCCCATAATGTCCAAACAAAATGTTGTTAAGAAGCATGCGACTTAGAATTAAATCATCACCCAAATCGAATCGATTCTATTCTATCAATTCACCGACTAGTCATGATGAAAGTCAAAGTGTTTATAGGGTGCCATGTACAAATCGACTACAGAGGTGTGCTAGTGTTTGTTTTGTTGTTGTATCTTTATTACAAATAAATTGAAGAAACATATTGACAGACCTGCTGATTGAAACTCTTTCAACAATTGATTTCATTTAATTGGCATCAATTTCTTTCAATTCTCTCTCGCTGTGTGTATGTGTGTGTGTGTGTTCCCTTAATGCGACATAAAATTCCGTAATAAAATTTAGCCAATAAAAAACAAATAAAAAATTAAAATGTTTTAAATGTTTGTGGTTTTCAAAATTTAACATAATGCTGCGATTTGTTTCATTATCATGCCACTGTGGTATGGCACACAGTTTTGTGTAGGCGTGAATGATAAAGATCTTGTATACGGAATATGCTAAGAAGATTATCCATTTCTACTCTAGGCTTTTGATATTTTATGCGGTAGTGTGATGGGAAAAAGACGATTTTGTGCCTTGAAGAGTGATTTAATTCATCATTTTGATTTACACATCCATACATACTGTGTTTTTTAAGAGCGTGAGAATTTAAAAGGATGACATGTTATTGGAAAGATTTTTTTCTTTAAGACCTTCAAGGCCTAGTTAGATGATCTCTATTCTTGCCGTGCTTTATGTTAGGAAATTAGGTGAGGTTATGGCCAAGGGAGTTAAGAGAGAGTAGCCTCTTCATACTCAAACCTTCTGCACGAAGAAAGTTTCACATTCCCAGAACTCATTCTGTCTGTAATGCATTGAGTGTGCCACTGGCTCTACAGGATAGACGTGCCTTACATAAAATTTTATTCATGGCAGTTACTTTTTAAATATAATTTCTGACATATATTCTGACGCTGCTATCACATGATTACATGGTTATATGGTCTGTTCAGTCAGTTCTTAACTAAGTCTGGCTGCATAGGATCATACATAATTGGCCATTACAATCCTTTAGTCAGGATTACGGCCTAGTTTCGCATAGGATCATTTTTGCTTCATTATTTCTGATTTGCTGGCATAATCCGACATAAACCCGACAGGATAAAGTTAATCTTGTAATAAAAATATTGTTCAGGTAGCCTTTTTTTGAGCCAAATGTTGCTGATTAATGCTTAGACGAAAAAAAATTGGCCGGCCAGTCATCATAGCCGCAGTCATTTCAAAAAATATAAGAACCCACGATGCCGCCAGTGTGTCCAATGTATAAAAAAGGGAATTTTAATGTATGTTGTAGTGACTCGTTTGAAGTTGGCTTAGTCTAGTAGGTCGTTCAAACTCTGGCTCAAACATCACGAACAAACCGAAATATGAAAAAATATTTCTTCGGCGGATTCCTCTCTGTAGTTTGCTGGCAAAAACTTTAAAAGGAAAAAAAAACTGCCAAGTAAACTTTCAGAAAATTCTGTCATTCGGAGGCGACTTTAAACTGTAGGTCCCGCAACTCAAGCATGGTGTGAGAAGCTAGCTTATAATCTTATCTAAACTGTTGCAACTACCAATTAAGCAAATATGAAAATGGTTATTCGAACTGTCTCCTCTTCAGACAGTTTTGTATAGCCGTTTAGCTTCTAAAAATTGTATTTTAACAGCACATAGGTCAATTTCCTTATTTAAAATTTTGTACGTATTCTAAGAACAATGGTCAAATAGAGAACGGTTTGAAGGTCTTGAAACGAGAAGAAAGAAAAATGATTCGTTAACAATCAATAACTCCAGAAATTGCTTGTTTCCTTAGCCGATTATATCGACAATAACTTCAATAAAGTGCTTTACAAACTTGGAGAACAGTTTGTTCTCAGTTGTCTGACCACAGTTAGTGAAGTCAATAGTTTCTTATGCTGCAACAAATACGTTACGTTAACATAGGACATGTTGCGACTCATTACTTAATTAATTTAGAACTTAAAACATTTGCTTCGTTTTAAATGGAATGCTTAAACTTGCATTCTCAAGCCTCAAAATCTCATACCAAAAAGTTTTAAAAACTCAACTTATGTTTCAACATTTTTCCCACTGTATTGCGGTGACATTTATGATATTTGTTGAAATCAAGAATATTGATATTCATACAAGCGCCTTAAGGTGTTATACTTCATGTGCCTTGTTTTCGATGTGAATTGTATCGAATTTGATGTCTGCTACGACATTTAGGTCTCCACCAAATAACATTAAGTTTTATAATATATTTGCTGTTGTTGTTGTTGTTGTTGTTGTTTTGTCTTTTATTATTTATATTTAATATAGATGTACAATAGTTTTGTATATGACGGTATGTGTTAGAAAGGAGGAAGAAAGATATGGCTATTCTTCGAGTTTATTCTGTGGTGTAAAAATGGCTCCAAAAACTGTTTCACCATCAAAAGGTTTGACTACCTGCAGTATTAACGAATCGGTATCATTAAAGTCCAACTCTTTCGCAACAGGTGCATGGCCTCCGATGAAGTTTTTGATGTTATCCACTTTGGGGAGCCACGTATTACATAACTTGAAAATATTGACAAAAATGTAGTACATGCAACTTTGCACACGAAGCACTTTAACAGTACATCATGGCGAGTCGGTAGAAAACATTGTGGTTCCTTGTTTCTTGCCACAAAGCTGCGCTAATTTAAGAATTAATAAGGTTTATAAAATCATTATCATTGATTATTCCAAATCACCGAGGACGATTAAAAATAGACAACAACGGAGTTTCGATGAAAGTGATGGGCTCTGGACCATTTGTTTTCGAGTAATTTGGTAACCTGAATTAATAAAATTTTCCAATTTGGGACGATATCCAACCTCACATGAGACTCGAAGATCTTTATGACAATGTTGCGCAGGCCACCACTGTCCACGTCAAAGGCGTTATAGGTTGATATAATTACCGAATGATTTTAATCTGATATTAATGATCTGAAAACCAACCAACATAATTGTTAAAACCAGGTACGGTGCTACACCAGTTTTATGTCACATTGGGATTTTGCTGCACTAGCGATTTGAGGGCGTGTCCTCTAACGTGGGTTGTACATGTCCAAATGATCCCTGTTAGACTTTTTCGTGTAGGTTTAGAAAGAGTAAGTTTTCATGGAAATAAAACAAGACATAGGGCCCTCAAACACAAGCCATGCCATCGGTCAAAGTTGATAAAATTGAAGACTGTCGAATGTGATTCCCCTTACGTTCTTTCAAGAAAATTAAAACAAATTTCAATGACATCGCACACACTTTGGTATTTATTAAATTTTTTAGATAGGAAGCGCTTAAAAGAGGACCTTTGAATACGTTGCTATCAAAGAGGTGTCCTATGCCTAAGCAAATTGTTGAAAAAGAAAAATGAAGTCATGAAAGTGTATTTGCACAAGAATGTGAAGTAAAAAATTCCCCATGACGGACTTAATCAACAATATAGTGAAGTTTGACTCGTGAATACAATACACACGTAATAGGTCATTGAATCCTTCAGACAAGATTACGACCTACGGCGTTCGCACACCCTTACAGGCGTGTGTTCTAAGTTTAAACATGACAGAATAATTGTTCATATTTCAGTTTGTTGCAGATGTTTTGGGGTTTAAACCGTAGCCTTCACGATTACTCAAGCCAACACACTACCTACTACCACTATGGCTTCACATATAGCAAATTTGTAATTCAGGCTCTACAATGAAAACTGAAGCCTCTGAAAGTAGGAAATTTAGGCCAATGGGAGATCAACGATTGCCTTGATTGGCCTTGATTGTGTTCTTGTACGCTTCCGAAGAGTTTGATAGATTCTATCCGTTTTGCTAAATCAACGTGAGAACCTATAAATAAGTGACCGTTTATGTTGTATTTCGTGCACGAAAGTCCACGCAATTGATATCCAAATATTCTTTCTTATTTAATTGAATATTACACCTATTTAGTGAGGATTATAACCAGACATCGGCACAAAGAGAACATAATAAATATGTGAGTGTATTTGTGAGATGCATGTGCATAACCCAGAGGAAAATTAGTCGTAATATTTTCCAAGTGCAAATAACAAAATATGTACAATGCCAAAATTAATAAAAACTGCGTATTTAATTTGACAAATATTCCTCCAAAATTTGAAATCTTTTTCTCATAGATACTAGTGAATTTGTATTAGAAAGTAGTGAATTCTACTATTCATATTTCTTTGGGTGTATAATTCAAAGTGACAAAGAACCTTCTTCTTTAGAAGCTGACAAGCAATTGAATGCAATTAAACGCTCTTTTTAACGAACATTGTTGATGTTCGTATCCTATGTTTGTAAAAATCCGAAGATGTTGGGCACCGGTGGCTATTGGTGCCAACGTCTGATTATAACCTAGCTGTT
>QOCX01000392.1:45786-63348 GCA_005959815.1 Sarcophaga bullata | reverse complement strand
TAATCTTTAGCCCTAACTACCTCCTACCTACCTACTTAACTTCCTAAGCTGGGAATTGAACCAGCATAAAACTAAATGAAATTTTCAGTTAAATTCTGTTCTGCTCTTAAACTGTTCACTCGTCTCCTTCAAAATGTATTTTTTTAGTTTTCCTGAGGACTTAAGATAATAATGACGGTGTAAGTAAATTGATTAGAGTGGTCAGTACTTGTTATACAATTTGAATGAGTCACAATAGAATATTGGAACTGTTGGAAATTGGAAAGAGGCGCTTTGAATATTCTGGTAGAAATGCAGTTAAGTTTCCTTGTTATTAGGTTTCGTACGAGTTCTAAATAAATATGTTTCAATATTTCGTTTTGTTCGAGTTAACTGAGCTGAGATTTGAATCACTATCTCTTGTTCCATAACACTATCTACTAAATAACGGCAACTTCAGCCAAACATTGATAGCAAAGTATAGTGTTTTCCCTTTACGAGCCGGTAATGATACGTTATAATACTGAATATGACTACAATGTTTTCTTATCTCACACTACAATGTCATTATCAAGTAATTTACTTGCCATGGAAGACCTTTACATACATACATATGTATATACATATGTATGTACACAACATATGATAAAGTTTTTTTTTTACCTTCACAAATGCCTTAGTTTTGATAAATTAATTTTTAAATGAGAATCTTTTAATTCAAGCCATTATTAACAAATTAAATACATACGTAAAGAAAATATGAAAAATATATTCTATCGTTCTGCTCTATACCAACAACAACAATGTATACTCTTAACAAGTTTGTTAATTATTAGCAGCTCTTAACACTTTTCTTATCTCTGACAATGTATTTCAGTATCTTTGTATGACTTGACTGTAGTTTTTCCCCAGCCAGCCACAGCCATTTAATAGTTGAGGAAGTTGTCTCGTTGTGTTGCCTTTATGGGAACATCTTCTTTACCTATGTAAACAGAAACCCCATTGTATTGTTACAAGTTTATGGATTTGTTTTGGGAGTTTCACTTCTGTTTCTCAAAGAGAAAAAAACAAACAAACAAAAACAATAAGAAAATAGATTCAATTTAAATAAAAATAAAAATAAAAATGTTATCATAACATAAACTTTGCCATAAATGTACTTTGTACTAAATATGATACACTCTACGTTTTGTCTTTTCACTACCCCTACCCACCAATTTCAAAAAAAAAAAAAAAAGTCTTCTGTCTTACTACATGGTACCCTAAGACAAGGAAGTATGAAAATATAGTGGACATATAGTACAGGGGTTCCGAGAGCATATCCTATTGCCTCTATTGAGATCTATAACTCGCAACCGGTGTATGTTAAAGTCATAAACAGTCTAATAGGTTGGCTTATTCGACGCGAGCCCATGTGGTTCAACCCCTGGATCAGACATCTCGAACATAATGAAACTACAAAAAAAATATTTCCTTCGGCGACATGCAGTCTTCGGGCAAACTTTCTGCAAATAAATGAAATTGCCATGAAAATCTTATCACAACTCTGATGTTCAAAGTCATATTTAAATTGTAGGTTCTGCCACTCATGAATAAAATTAAAGCACACAACATGAGTTGTATGAGGAACTAGGTTGTTATGTCCAAGCCTATGATGTTCAAGAGGAATTTTCAGAAATTATTTGCTTTCACCTTTCAAGTGTTTCCGTAAATATTATTGGCCAAGAGACCTATGGTAGTAGATGCTTTCAGAATTTAGATTGAAAATGAGATGGATTTCACTGTTATCTCGCTAATACAATGGATTTTACGTTTGCGAAATAATTGGACTTGTTCCCGAGAATTATGTATTCCTACATTACACTCCTCTTTCTCGGCAAGCAAAGCCGTTTGTGGTCGATTGGCCAGTTGATCGCACACTGAATTACAGACAAAATTCGGTCTTTAGCCGGACTACTGCAAAGTTCTTTCCTATCATTTATGATGTAAAGAGATTCAAATCTAATATTCACAAACTCTCCTTACCATCAGAGGTCATCAACAGAGTGTTGGTTGAACAAAAAAAAAAAAAAAATTTAGATGGCACCCACCCTTTTGGGTGCGACAAGTAACATGTGTGGACATGGTTATCTTAAAATCACCACAGTCAATGTTTTACGAAAGAATTCAAGGGCAACTGCATGTGTGTTATATGAAAACAATGAAAACAATGCAAAATTTCTGTGGATCGTTTGAAATAGTGCTTTAGAATGCAAGTCTGTTAAGATTGATGTGGAAGTAAATGAAATAAGGTCGACAGCAGTAACTTATGTGCACGAATTCACTTAAATTGGCGCTCTGGTCACAAGCGAGGACAATATTTTTCTAGCCAAAAGAGTTTATTATGATCCAAATACGCAATTGGTTAGCGGATACATTACTTTTGCTTTACATTTTGCTCATCCTTCGCGTGCTTCGTTGTTATGCTGGGTTGCAGTTGCCTTGGAAGTATTCGGGAGAAAAATTCTAGACAATATTAGCGATGATTTTCGCACTTAAGCCATAATCTGTACGGACTTTTCAACGTTATAGACAGTTTTCAGTGCTTCGGATGGAACAGAATGTTTCGACTAGACGTGCATTTTATGCAAGTATAAGCGTATGTCAACATAGAACATGACTTGGTTTGCATTGAAAGCAACAAGTTGAGAATGCCTTGACAATTCTTGAATTCTATAAATATGATTGTGGATTAAAGTCGCCGTAATCTAGTAGATATTGTGTTGGCTTATTCGACGAAAGGTCAGGGTTCGTATCACCGGTCAGACATCAAAAACGAAATATGAAAAAAAAAATATTTCTTCGGCGGCTTCCTCTCAGCAGATTTCTGGCAAAATCTATGAGAGTGAATAAAATTTTTTTGAAAAGTTTCTCAAAAATCTGTCGTTCGGAGTCGACATTAAACTGTAGGTTCCGCCACTTGTGGATAAAATTAACACACACAACATAAGTGCTGTGAGAAGCTAGTTTCTAATCCCGACTGAAGTGTTGTAATGACCAATTATTATTGTAGAATTTTTTTTTAAATGAAACATTAGCACTCGCCTTCGTAATACTTGTATGTAAGGTAGGGTGTCAACAATATTCTGTTTGAATATTTTTTTTTTTTTAATGCATTCAAAACAACAACAAACGGAATAAAAACGAAAAATAAATGTTTTGAATTTCTTTTTAATTTATTTTTTTCTCTTTTTTTTTTTAATTTAGGATCTTTTGTTTTGTTTTTCCATTTTCACATTTTTATTTTCAATTTTGTTTGTAAGCAGATGTGCTGGTACTTTATTCCTGTGAAATTTAAAGGTTTATAGATTTTTGCATTCTCTATGTTGTTTTTCTAAGTTTTTTATTTTTTTTTGTGTTTTTGTTTTTGTTTTTGTTTTTTTTTTATTAAACAATATAAAATTGCTAAAAAGCTCTGAATTTAAGTGCTTGAAGTTTTTGTTTTTCCTCTAACAGTTCTCTAACGAAGAACGGTAAACAACTATTGTGCCTCTTTTATAGCATTTGGGTTTGTTTGTTTGTTTGCCTGTATGTCTGTCTGTCTGTCTGTCTGTCTATCTGTTATCATAATGACGACAACTTTTGTTTAAATATTGTTGATTTAAAAAATTTCACAAACATAAAATTTTTTTTTTCTATTTTATTAAAATTAGACATCAAAAAAGAAGAAGCATTTAGAAAATATTTAAATAAAGTTTGTAAGCGGATGTGCTAAGTTGTCTTGTTTATTTGCTTTTTTTATATGGAATGGATATGGGAAATTATGTGTGTTGTAAAGAAAAACAAAAGACTTAAGAAACAAACTTGCTTTAGTGTATTCAGTCGATTTAAATAAGAAAATTTTAATTTTATTGAATGACAAATCAAAATAAATTGAGTACGTAATTTCATATTTATTGTGTGGGACAATTGTACTGACCATAATATAAGATAGTTTAGTTAACCCAGTTAAACAACAATAACAAAGAATGCTTCTTAGAATTTTAAACCTCTTCTCTCCTTCTAGAAATACGACGTTCATTTTGTGTTGAGTGCTATAAAAAATCCTATCTTAGTGGATACTCTTTTACATCTTTTTTAAAATAAAGGCCCACAGCCATGTTTTCGATGTTGTCAAGTAATTTATTAAGCTTAGTAATATCGTTTTTAGGGGCACAATTTAACTTCTTTAGGCGTGAAGAGGAGGACACAGCAATACTATCCGACAGTCTGGTCAACATTCAAGCACGCTGCTTTTAGGATGTTAAAAGGAAAATAGGAATAGGACTGTCTAAGGAAGCTGAATCAGCTGCCTAGAGGAAGTAGAGATTACCCTCTATAAGGTCAGACAATGAGCACGCATATGCGGCTAAGAAGAGTAAAACTTTCACTCGGCTAGTGAGACCAGAACTCTACTGAGGACTGGAGGCGAATGTTTGGTAAAAGGTGCACAACGAAAGGGAAGAGAAAAAGACCACAGGCTTTTCTCAAACCAAGTGAATTTAAGACAATCAGAGCCATTGTAGAGAAAGTACAATATGAGAGGATCTGAGTCATGCATTAGACTGTTTAGGAATAAACTCTAACACTTATTCGTAGTCTTGTGGGTAATGTGTTGACTTATTAAATGTCAGACCCATGTAAAAATATTTTATCGGCGACTGCCTTTCAGTAGAGCTCTGACAAAAACTCTGAGAGTACGTAAAATTTCCAAGAAAAAGTTTCTCAGAAACTTTCGTTCGGAGTCAACTTTAAAGTATCGTTCCCGCCACTCATGTTGTAAAATCAATTAACCCAACTTAAGTGATGTAAAAAGCTAGTTCGTAATCCTAATTATGTATGTATGTATGCAGTATGTACACTTATTCAATATGAATGTTTTCTCATCCTTAAAATATAAATTCTGTAACGATGAGAATGATTCAACGGAACACATTCTTCTGTGGGTTTTTTAAGCATCCCAGAAGTTTTTAAAATAAAATGAAATTTGTAGGAATTCAACAGTATGTCATATACATAGAGCTGAAAATACTAAGCCCTTCTGCATTACCCATTAACCAATCGATCACAAATTGATGTTCTCCACAAAAATTAATTTTATTCCAAAGCAGGAAGGGTGAAACCGAGTCAATATTAGAATTCTCTAATAATACTTGCGGACTCAGACCTCCTGTCACACAAATCAAATAAAATTAACAACTTTTTGCCATTCCCTTAAGAAGGCAAAGTGCTTGAGAGATACTTTAAGCATCTGGAAAATAATTGTAAGGTAACTGGACTGCAGACTTCATAGTTAAAAACACAAGACAATAAGACCTCATCCCAAGTTAATAGCTTTCAAGTATTTTAAACCACAATCTCCATCTAACTGAGTTATTCTTCGTAGTGTCAGTTTGAGTCAAGATAACACAGAGCCCCTACAAATGAAATATCAATGTTTCTCACACCTGGGGACTGTTTCTGATTTATACGCATAAGCCTGAGATTTTCCAAAACTCCAAACTAATCAATTGCACAACGTTATGCCAAATGCCTGCTGGTGACCAAGAGCCAGTTAGTATTGAAATTTCTTGAGATTATTTATTCTATAAATTGTTGCTGCAACAAATAATTTTGATAAGGTATGAACAGATGGTGTGGTTTTCCTGAAACAATGCGTAATGGATGTCCTTTACAGTTACTGCAATTGCTGCCTCATTTTCGAAACAAATAAGCTCCAATTACGATGCCTCTTCATTATTCGTACAAGACAAATGCTTGTTGTGGGTGCATGTGTTTTTCTTGGATTCCCCAATGTGGTATTTGCACTCAGCCATTCAGATGGAAATGCGCCTCATAGGAGAAGACGACTTACTAAGGGATTAGGTATTGACAGGGGATTAGGTATTGGAACAGTGTTTGCTACTGTTTACAGCAGCAATACTTTCAAATTGTTGAAGTTTGCTTGCAGCCTCAGCATGACTTTCCAATTGTTTGGAATACGTTTTCTTAGTAACTTAGGCTTTTGCTATCATTTAGACTGCCACTAGACCATCATGATCCCTAAGTTTTCATACTTATAACGCATTGTGCTTTCGAAAAGCGCATGAATTTTTATAATTGGAATTAATAGCTGTGACAATGCTGCAAATGCTGCATAAAAAAAGTCCAGCAAATTTAAAAAGTGCATCTTTACTGAGACATCTTTTATGATTGCTTAATATACGAGTATTCGTTTGATTAAAGAGGAGAATCTAACAGCACATAAAGTTTTGTTTCTTTAATTAACTATTAAAAAAAAGTTTTATGACTTCTTTTAGTCGAAGGGGTTCACAAGACTTCTTGGACAATGATTGTTTGCCTATAAAATATAAACAATGAAGCGTAGACAAATATGGTGCAATAAACAGAATTACCAAGTCAAGCAATAAATACAGAAAGGGGACGTAACTAATTGAAAAGTTTTAATATTTGATATCTTTGTTTCGAAAAAAAAAATCTATAAATTCTGTATATTGTACCTATAATCTGCTATCAGGTCTTCCAATAAGGTCTTTCGAACCTTGTCTGTCGATAAGGGTCTTTTTGGGGAAGCTACATCTGCCGCAATGTTGTGAATAAAATCAAGTCTACCACCTGTTTGACAACGAACAGCAAGATCTGCTTAAAAACCTTACAGTTATTCGTGAGTATCCAAACGAAGTTTCAATTTCGCGTCGAATTTTATGAATTTTCCTTGTGATATAGACTTGGCACCCGTATGCAATTCGATTGATCAAGGTGCTGAATGTAAACGACCATAGACAACGATGTGTATGTCCTGAATGGGCTCTAGAGGAATTGTGATGAGGCCCATTTATGGATAACTGGCTTCATGAACAAACAAAATAATCAAATTTTAGGATGATCTTAATGCACATGTATTCACTATTGTCTAGTAGGTTATGTGTTGGCTTATTAGACGTGAGGCCACGGTTCAAACCAAAGTAAAAACATCTCAAACAAAACGAAATATAAAAAAAAATATTTGTTTGGCGACCTCCTCTCAGCTGATAGGTGACAAAAACCCTGCGAGTATATAAAATTTCTATGAAAAGTTTATTAAAAAGCTATCGTTTAATATAGACTTTGAACTGTAGGTTCTGCTACTCCAGTGAGAAATTAACACACACAACATAAGTGATGTAAGAAACTAGGTCGTAACCCAGATTAAAAGTGTCGCAACTTGTTTTTGCTGGAGGTAGGAAACTTCGAAAAACAGTTTTGTTCCACCAAAAGCGTGCATGATACACCAGCACTGGTGTTTACGTACTAAGTTTTCCCCCACCGCGGGACTGTCGTAAGGTATTACTGTGAGGAGGCTGGTTAGTTTTAAAGCTTTCATATTGGCTCCATAATATTCCAGTATTGTAAATTCTTTAAGACCAACGTTGACCAGGCCATTACTACCAACTTCAGGCAATATAGCTCGATGATTACCAACTTCTTCTGTGGCCTGAATTAATTCGGAGAATCCATAGCAGAATTTTGTACGCTGTTGTATTGGTCTTTCAAACGAATAAAAATTTTACAATGAAATCTCATGCACTGGTTGTCTTACTTATATTCTAAGATGGACAACGTTTAATCGAACATCCAATAATTGTCATCATACTGAAGATATTTCATCATTAAATGTTTCTATAAAAAAAAAAACAGCGAGAAATAATATTTTTATAGTCTCCGTATGGAAGCCGATGGTCAACTAAATCGTAAAATATCTTCCCAATAATATCTTCATTGTTTAACAAATGAAGATGAGAGGCACTTTAAAAATACTTACGTTATTCAATACTATTTAGGACTTATGAACTTTCCAAATACAAAGAACAGATGTGTTGTTTTAACAAAAGAAAAAAAACAGATTTCAACATCTTTGTGTTCTAAGCCAAGTTAAATAAATAATACATACATACTTATATACATCAATACGAGTATATTTTAAGGTAAATATACGTTTATTGCAATTAATTCATATCCATTCATTGTTAACTTCCGTCTTGCAACTTTTCCAAAGTCTAGACCATGCGAACAAGTCAGCTGTAGCAACAACAGCAACTATCCTAATTGCTGAGTTTTTACTCACCTAGCCATGAGGTGTTTTGTTACCTGCCTTATTTCCTGCTAAACAATGACATTAATAAGCTTAAGGGTTTAAAATATTTATTTTATTATTTCAGATTTTATTTAATTTTTCTTTTGTTTTTAAATTTGTTTGTTTGTTTTTATTTTTCTTTTTTTTTTTTCTTAATGCTTCAAGTCTCTGTTGAAGGCATGATTGTATTCAGTGATCTGATAAAATTAGGGTTTGGTGTGTTTCACTACGATGGTATTGTACAAATCAAGGAAATGAACTTGGCATATCAGTTTGGAATTCGTTGCCTAGCAAATCCAAATGATGTTGAAAAGGAAGATTTTTATTTATCTTGGAAAATAATTACTTATTTCGTTGGCATATCTCTCTAAGCATATTTTGTTTTTCATTTTACGAACGCTCCTTAGTATGCTGGAGGCTAAAGCAACTAATGAAGCTGCTTCAAGAAACTTAAAGATGTTGTTTGGCTTTTCTCTCTCTCTCTCTCTCTCTCTCTCTCTCTGTGTTTCTCTCTGATACTTTAATTTCTGTAATAAAAATCACTTTAAAAATTAATAAATAATGGTGAATTATCCAATGGACACGTGTTTGGCAAAACTAACAAACTACCCTACTAAAGTCAGCGTATACATACATAAATAATCTGGCTTGTATTATTTACTGATTTTCCAATGAAATGAAAAGTTTTTAGTCAGGATTTCAAGCCAGATTCGTACACCGCCCAAGACGAATGACAGATTTGGAGAACTTATCATGGCAGGTTTATTTATTCTCAAAGCTCTTGCCAGAAATCTGCTGAGAGGAAATTGTCAGAATAAATACATTTTTATATTTCGTTGGGGCTATCGTCTAATAGGCCAACTCACTACATACTAGATTATGGTGACTTCATTGCATTATTTAATTTCATTTTAAATCCTTTTAATATATTGTGCCAAAAATCCGATGGACAATTCAAATCCTAGACCATATATCCTTCATTAGCCATTATATAGGATACGTAGGTACATACATACATAATTGGCCATTACAATCCACCACACCACCTATGTATGTTGTGTGTGTTAATATTATACATGAGCGGCGGGACCTAAAGTTTAAAGTCGACTCCGAACAGCAGACTTTTGAGAAACTTTTCATGGCAAATTTTGTTACTCTCAGAGTTTTTTCCAGAAATCTGCTGAAAGGAAGTCGCCAAGGAAATAATTTTTCATATTCTGTTTTGATGTCTGACCTGGGGCCCCACATCTGATAAGCCAACATATTATCAACTAGACTACGATAACTAATCCATTCCAGTCTTTAAATTAAAAAAATGTGTGGGAAAAACATTATCGGTGTGTTATAAATAGTGTTCATATATCCATCACCATCCACCATCTCGAACACATTCGAAATGTTCATTTTTTCATGACTCGATAGTATGGGTTATAGTGGCTTCTAGGACCGATGTGGACTGTGGCTTATTTGCATACACCAATGACTTAATAACACCCAACAATAAAGAGTCTAATGAGAGTCCATGTCAGTTCACATCGTCTCTTAAGTGAGAAACAGATCATGCTCGGAAATCGTTCATGCATGTAGCTAAGAGATCTGTAACAGAGATCAGCAATGAGTATTCAAAAAGATGAGTAGATTCGAACCAGACTCATAATTTCTAATACTTATACGCATTCATGCTTATTTCAATATCATACTCATACTTCTACTCATATTCAAAGTTTGAGTACTCATCTACTCATACTTAACCCTTCGCATGATATTTTTGATTTCTACTCTCCATGACCTCAACATACAACCAGAATCACAAAATAAGTATGATTCGAGTACGAACACTACAATATTCAATAAAAGGCTGTGTGTTTACTCTGTTTGCTGCTCTGAGTTTTCTTCTTGTGTGTCTTTCTTTCTTTTATTGTAAATGCAACAATAATGAAGACTGTAAATTTTGATAAATGATTCGAATCCACTCGTATCATCATTTATGAGTATTCTAAGTATTTTTCAAAAAATTATTTGATCTGAATGAGGCGGCTTATCAATCAAACATATTTTGTATGGTAATGAGTTTGATGTCAACTCATATCATTGCAACCTGTCTCTATAAATCAATGCTGTAGTGAGTACTATGAATCAGAGTATTTACATTTCAATATGTTAGCTCACTCATACTTCAGAACTCATGGAGTACTTATGAGTAGCGATGAAAACGATTCAATGCCTGATCTCAGATCTCTAATCAACTGTGGTGTCGATTCTCCGGTAGGTCTTGAATTTCGTTAAAGCGATTTTCCAAATAAGAAAGGCTCCTTGCTACGTTTGCTTGACCAGAAAACTATTTTGATAAGCAAAAATATATTTTGGCTCAAAGTTATTTCGTGTAAAACTCCGTTGTGATAAACCTTTCTATGTATTTTGTTTATAATCTTGTTCAGTAAGCTTTTGAGGGTCTACATATTCCTTTCGTATAAAAATGCATTTCCAAGCCGTTTCCTTGGGTAGACTGATATATCCTTTAAAGATAACAATGCCGTGCTACCTTATATGTAAAGTAATGTATTTGCAATATCTGTTGATGTAGGGTATAAGGCTTAGAAAGTTGAATGTCCTCCGGAATGCCTCCATCAATCTTATAATAATATTACAGTAGATTTTTAAAAATCAAACATAAATGGTTACATTAGGTATGATTTTGCTGTTTTCTTATTGTTATTTTGGTGAAATTACTGATATTTGATGCTATTAACACAAATCTTCTAAATGAAATTCAAAACTTCATATATTTTCAACATCTTCATGATGTTAATGCTGATGATATTGTTGTTGTTGATATTATTGTTGTTGTTTGGATTTTAGCTGCAGCAAGTTGCAAGACTATAGATTTTCAAATACAACTAATTCGCGTCTTTTTTTTTATTTTTTTTTTTGTTGTTGTTACATACTCGTAGCAATTGTCTGCACAGCAAAGCTCTTGCACAGCAAATACAAAAAAAAACAACAATAGCTTGCCATAATAGCCTACAAATAAAAGGAAACAACAAAAAAAAATCTCATCACCGTTGACAAGCCAGTTGAGGCAGGCAGCTTAAATGAAAAGAAAAAAAAAATATCATACCCACCGATCGCTTAGATTTCATTTCATACTCGTATGACCAACGCTTCAAGATTTTCACTGTCTGTTGTTCGTTCACTTGCTGGTTCATGTTGTTTTATTACAAAGACTTCTTTTATGAGATAAATTGTACGTTACAATAGATCGTATTCACATTTGTACAAAACAACAGAAATTAAGAAAAAAACAACAACAACAACAACAGCAACAACAACAATAATAATACACAGAAGAAACACCAAGACAATAAGTATTACATTTGCATGTCCGGCAAGCACGCGCCGTAATTTATAATAAATACTTAAGCAAATACGTTAACAAAACCAAAAAAAAAAAAATTAAAAATTAAAAAATAAAAAAATAAAAAGAAAATATCGTATGAAAAATATTATAAATTTACGAAAGTATTAAAGATACATAGAATGACAGCGGAAGAACACACGTTTTCTTAATGGCCAATATTTTGTTGTTTTTTCTTTTCTTTTCTTTTCTTTTCTTTTCTTTACATTTTTAAATACATGATGTTCTGATGATCAAAGAAAATCTATGTTTTTTACACAGAATACATTATTTTATGTATGTATGTATGTATGTACGTTGCATTGGCTTTGTATCATCTTAATGGTAATTTACAAATTTTTATGATTTTCTAAGTAAACGGAGAAGTTTGTAAAAGCATTTCCTAAAGAAATTTTCTCTTGCATGATGTATTTCATTGGACAATAAACTTGAATGCCAATTGTGGAATTATTTGGTTCAGAATGCGCAGTGCAAATTAGGCCCAAACTATAGATGCACATGAGGAATGAAGAGGCATATACATAATTGCCCATTACAAACCTTTATTCAGGATCTAGGACCTGGTTTCTCACACTACTTATATTGTGTGTGTTAATTTTATACATAAGTGACAAGACCTACCGTTTAAAGTCGTCTCGTAACGACAGATTTTTTACAAACTTTTCATGGCAATTGTCTTATTTACTCTTAAAGTTTTTGACAGAAATCTGCTAAAAGGAAGTCTTCTAGAAAATATTTTTTCATATTTCGCTTAGATGGCAAATTTTGACCAGGGGTTTGAACCGTGGCCTTACGCCCAATAACCCAACACACTAAGGACTATTATTACAACTTGCCGTTAAACTTGGGTTTAGTTAAAGGCACCTTTAGCTAAAGGGAACTGTAAAGTTACCTTTTACTAAACCCAAGTTTAACGGCAAGTTATTACAATTTACAGATAAAAAAGATAACATTTTCAAAAATATGGCAGTGTCGGAGCAATGTCGATAAAACTGTTCACTTAAACAGGTTTTTTTTTAAACGCAGTGGCAACGACCGGTTTCTTTTTTTGCTTTTTGTTGTATTTGCTCAATTTGTTTATATTACAAGTTGCCATATTGAAAATAATGGATAATATGGCAAGTTCAGCCATAAACTTAATTTTAGAAGTTACCGGTAGGACGATCCTCCCTTTAGCTTAACGCTTACTTTCTATATTATTGGCCACTTATAATAACTAAAAACAATTTGTCTGCCAGTTAAAATCCTCCCTTTAGTTAACGGCAAGTTGTAATAATGGTCCCAACTACTGCAGCGTTAAGGCATAATTTTTCTAGTACTGTGGCCGGTATCACAGAGATAACTGCTGTAATGTTAAGTCACAGTGCTAGTATTAGTGGTATAGTAGTAGAAACCTGAGATATTACGAGCAATGTAACATATCGTATGTCCTGTTTAAAGCACGTATCAACGAAGTCCATTTCTGTTATTTTGGACAAAAAAGGCAATAATTATTGCCCAGTAGCTTGCGCCAGGCATTGTAGAATTGCGACTTTTAAAGAAAATTTTACGTCCTTTGAAGGAGGCAGTGAGTCTGGCTGCTCTTAAAATCACATTTAATTATTTTATTAAGTTATTATCTGCTGGTGGAATAACACCAAGCAGTTCGTAAAAAGCTCAACATGACGTATGCAACAAGGACTTATCGTACAAAGATCAGTTGTGAACTCATTGATCAGTTTTAAAAAGGCAGGACCAGCTTGAAAACAACTCAGAGAATGGCATGCGCTATAATAAAGGACATATACTGTTGAAATTAAAGCCTTTGGATATGGTAATAATGTCTAGGGTCTAACACGAGAATTGAAATCGTGAATTGGCGATCAATCTGTGAAGTTGATTTGGCATAAGTATGACAATGTCTTAGCAGGATGAATCAACTAGGCAGGAGAAATAAAATCAGATCTAATGACTCATACGTGCGCTGAACGATAGCAGACATGTGCCTTCAATTTATTTTAGGAATGAAAGGACTTTTGCTTAGATATGAAATTTTTTATAAAAACGGTATGCGATTAGACAATAGCATGCTCAATGATCTAGCAGCACTATTTCTATTTTGTGCAAAAATATGTATGAAGTGGAAACACTATTCATCGTAGCCAATATTTGTTGATTGCAGTTTTTAAAATGATTTTGAAAAAATGACAATACAAGCAACATGATACAGAAGCTTATCAAATCAATCTTTATCACCCATCTACAGTCAGGGTTTGTTGGGCTGTCGCTTACGCTGTGTTCATACATTTCTGTCAATAAGGGATCAAAGTACTTAACCGTTCTGTGTTCAAAATTCAGTCATGAACCTTTCGTTAAAAATTCAAAATTCACCAGCTTTCATCTTCATTGAATAATAGTCCCACTAGTTCTCAGTCAGGGTTTGATGGACTGTCTTTTACGATGGGGTCACTGGCATGTTTTTCTGTGAGCAAGGGGTCAAGCTACTTAGCTATTTTGTGTTCAAAAATCAGCCATAGATTCAACTCCTAAAGCCAAGAAACCTTAAACCTGAGAGCGACACAATTTAGCAGCCTTCCTCTAAAGAATAGCTTACAAGTATTGATGACTTGTGAGCTGCTCTGGAGGATATGGTTGAGCAAAAGATATAATCCAACATTTACTCTCTTCAGTTCGACGTGATTAGTGCTGTGTTCAATTTTCGAAATGACAAGTTGCGTGTATCTATTCTTCGATTTAAGACGTGCATGATCACATCAATATTTGCTTCTTGTTTAATACATACATACATATATTATATGTAGAAAGCTAATTGAAAAACGTCTTTTGTAGTTGTCGTTGTAATTATAATTGTAATTGTAATTGTAATTGTAATTGTAATTGTAATCGTAATTGTAGTTATAGTTGTAGTTGTAGCTGTAGTTNNNTGTAGTTGTAGTTGTAGTTGTAGTTGTAGTTGTAGTTGTAGTTGTAGTTGTAGTTGTAGTTGTAGCTGTAGTTGTAGTTGTAGTTGTAGTTGTAGTTGTAGTTGTAGTTGTAGTTATAGTTGTAGTTGTAGTCGTAGTTGCAGTTGTAGTTGTAGTTGTATTTGCAGTTGTAGTTGTACTTGTAGTTGTAGTTGTAGTTGTAGTTGTGGTTGTAGTTGTAGTTGTAGTTGCAGTTGTAGTTGTATTAGTAAATAATTGTTATAGAAACTGTAACTATTGCAATCTTTCCAGTATGTCCGAACGAATTGTTTAAAAGAAATGAAATATTTTGTTAGAGATTTATAGTATTTAAGTTATTTAAATTATATTCAAAATAGCCATCCAAATCCCAAGCTTGTAAATCAAGAGCAAAACCAACATAAAATATTCATTGATACGCTATCACCGTCAAATCATTGCCAAAGTGATATTAAATTTTCATTAAACGCTGATAAACATAAAATGTTTTCAATGAAGAATTTCAATGACTACAAAGAGTATGTGCACTCCTTTAAAGCATGTCAGTATGCTTTACATATATCCTTGTATAGTGTACAATGAATTATCGGCAATATTTCATAAATCCATTTAATAAATTCGTTAATTAATGCAGATAAAAATCTCATGTGGTGACTAAATTAATGTGTAGTGATATTTATTTTAAGATTTCATTTGCTAGTTTTGCTTGAGATTTGTATGTAGTTTTGCGTAATAATTTACAATCAACTATAAATGCTGCACACAGACATGTGTAGACGTACATATATTGGCATACACTGTTTAATTGAAAAGTGTAACCCAAGAAGACTCACTGGTAATTCAAGCTTTAAATACATACATACGAGGATACTTAAGATTTCTGTACATGGTATGTTAATTAATTCATAAAAATTCAACTATTGCTAAAGGACCTCCTGTTGTTGTAGTATTGCACTCTCTACACACAATTAATTTTCATATTTTCCTCTCTTTGTGTGTGAATAAAATATTTGCAAAGTGTTTCAGTAAAAAAAAACAGAAATTCAAATGAAATGCGGGCAAATGCACAACAAATTTTACAAATAAAATGGACAAGTGCTTCCTTTTTATTTAATGATGATTACTTTTGTTGTTCATAAAAGATAAAAGATTTATTTTCAAGCCAGCCAAGTAATTGAAGCTGGAAGCTCATACACACAAATCTCACTGTGTTCTTATGTTTTTAGTATGTTTTCTGATCGCATACTATCGCTATTGAAGTGTATTGTCGTTGTTTTTTTGTTTTTTTTTCTTTTGCAAAAAAAAAAGAATTTCTGTATCGTATGCAATAAAATTGAAATTAATTAAAAGCAAAGTATAACAACAAGGTGTGGTAAATAATTATTATTTTAACTAAAGCGGATCTCTTTTAAAAAACCTTTAACTCAAGATTATTTGTAAAACGAGTATAAATCGTAAAATAGGTGTGCTACAGTAGATTATTTAAACGCTAAAGTTTTAGCAGCGTAAAGTTACGACACATTTAAGTAGTAGCACAAACAATAACGGTATCAATAACAAAAAAAAAAATTAAAGAATTCATAGCAGCAGTATTGTTACAAAGGTTAGGTTAGGTTTTATTGATAACATAAAACAATTACAGCCCTGGCTTATCATCTGTCATAGTTTGATGAATACAGAATCCACGGTAGAAATCATTTTTTAGCTAGATGCGTAATGTAAATAAATTCTAGGAGTCTAAGAGTCCGAAAAATGAAAGAGTAGTTCCCATCATTGCAGTTTCTACAAACCTAGCCATAAGATACTCTCCGTGAGTGTGTATTCAAAGATCAGAGTTTCGTGTTATTTCCTATACATACATACCTACATAATTGCTCAATACAACCCATCAGTCAGGATTATAACGTAGTTTCTCACACAACTTGTGCATTAATTTTATACATGAGTGAAGGTACCTACAGTATAAAGTCGACTCCGAACGAAAGATTCTTGAGAAACTTTTTTCTTGACGTTTTTGCCAGGAAGTCTGCTGAGAGAGGCATCATCGAACAAAATATTTCCTTTTGTTTGATACTCTCCGACCTGTGGTATGACACCCGATCAGCGACATAATAGTACACTAAACACCAAGCAACCTAGCTTACTGGACTTACTTTTAATCTCCCAACAATGCCTCCAGGCACACGGTGTTAGAATCAGGATTCTGTTCTGTTTTTTGTTATGCCTATTACCCTCCTTTCCTTTTTTCCAAACGTGTAAATTTGTGTACCAGGACCATGTTGTTCTGCTCCTTCTGCATAGATACCCTATATATCGGCCAATCTCGATTTTAAACTTCAATTTAAAAGCCTTTCAAGTGCATCAAAAAATTTTATTTAAACATAAATTCTTCCCTTCTCAACAAATCCATTCTGATCGGCAGGGATCATTCGATTATTATCATCGTGCGTGAAATGTCCATCCCCATCGCTTCGCAATATTTCTAGGGGAACTTTCTAGCCGTAGCCTTAGTGATTCATCTGGTTGGGGGACTGAATTGGGCTCCAGTGTAATAAACCAATACACTACTACTAGCATTAGTGCATATCACATAAAAAATCGTCGATTAAGGCCGTGAGTCTCTAACGGGAGTAGTAAAGGAAAACATCATCAACAATTGTGTATGTATGTACCCCTGAGATGTACGATGATTACGGTTGCTTCCCTGATAACAATATTGCTATATACAGTTAAAAATGCTCCTATACAAAAACTCTAGTACATGGATATACAACGGATTATATTATAACATATACGAATTTTTCACATCAGATTGGCATTCCTCAGAGGTCGTAGCTAATCAAAAAAGGTACCTGAATACATTAGATAGCATTAATTGTAATAGAGATGAATATTAGATATTGGCATAAGATAATTGGGTTAAGAGCACGTCGCCCCTTATGTGTTTCATAATAATAGATAGTGTACAAGTTAAAGATTATACTCACTGAAAAGAAAAATATAATATTAATAACCAGTACAAATTCTTCTTTTAATTTCCAATGAGTGAATAATCACCCGAGAAAGATCATAAGACATCTGAAGTCTAGATGTAC
>QOCX01000392.1:30193-45761 GCA_005959815.1 Sarcophaga bullata | reverse complement strand
TAACAAGCAACACACAAGCTACTGGACTACGCCGACTTTAATGCTATGAGGTTCCCAAATGGGCCTCAGGACAGGTAGAACGTTAAAGTTTGTTTTGTTTTTGTTGGAGTCTATTACCACTCCTTTCTTTTCAAATGTGTAAGTTTGGTGAGCACACTGCCCTCCTTCTGCTTGCATACGCGTATATGCGGCCAATCTCAATTTAATTTTACATTATTAAAGCGTTTTCAAGGCATCAAAAATATTTATTCAATATATTCTGGTAGCCTTCCTTCAAAAATCCATTTTATCGAAGGGCATTGATTTATTATCTCGTGAATTTTCATACTGCCGTAGTTAGTGATTACATTGGTTGGGTGACTGAATTGGGGCTCAGCGTCTAATAAAACCAATACTCTACCTACTAGACTACGTGCATATCACATATAAAAAATCGTCCAAAGAATGCCGGTGAGCTCTGCTAATGGGAGAAAGGAAAACATTCAACGGTTACCCGGTGTATCGTTCCCTTGAAACAATATAAGCTTGGACGCAGTTGGAAAGTCTATTATAAGCGGATAAGTAACAACGAATTTCACATCAAATTGGCATGGATGAGGCTTAGAAGAAAGAATTATAAATAATTTCTTCCGTTGATTAAGCAGGCACTTAAAAATCTGAGCCTAATGGATTTCGGGGTACTAAAAATTCATTGACAAAATATGTCATAGCCAAAGGTGTATAGACGGAATATACAACTTCAGAAAAGTATTAGGATGGTTGACAGATCATAGCCAAAATTAATTGAATAATTATTGGATATTAGAATGGGATCATGGGGGTTAAACTGTTTCAGGGGGTCCTGGCAGTCATATAATACCAGAAATTCTTTTAATTTCCAGTGGTAAGAGAATATCTGGATCTGACTTTTATGAACCTCTTTCAAATCTCAAACCGATCGCACATCCGCTTCTGCAGTTGTACATCTAGTTCGTCAAAATGAACTTCTTGCACCGTTCCAGTTGTTTCGAATTTCTTGATGATACACGTAGCAGTTGTAAGATCTGTAAGACTTTTGATGTGAAATTGTACTTTTAAAATCGATTCTGCATCTGCTTTCTACTTTTATTATGTGCTTTATCTTGGCCACGTCGTCGCTCGCTTACGTACTGTATGAACAAGGGATGTCACGCGTTAAAGAACTGATTGAACGTTATCAGTGCGGCTTCAGAGAGTCCACCATTACGACAAATCCTAGAGAAGATCCATGAAAAACAATGCGAAACAGACCATCTGTTTGTCAACAATATGTTGACAACCTCCCATTGCCTAGTAAGGAATCGTGTTTCTACAGCAATGTCTGATCTCGGTATTCCTGTGAAATTGATAAGGCAATGAGGAATGAAAACTCGGTCAAGGTAGAAATTAATCTTTCCAAACATTTTGATATTGTGAGAGGTTTCAGACAAGGCGATCTGTTACCATGCCAGCTCTTTAACTTCGTCGTGTTCTATGGAAGACGAAACGGCAACGGCAACGGCACTATTTTCCAGAAAAGTGTAGACATATATGCATACGCTGACGACACTGACATCATAGAGTGATGTTTCTACTGCCTTTAGCGAATTGAATACGCAATAAATAAGGGCTAAGCCAAGTGTATGTTGCCGACAAGCAGACGCATGCAGTATAGTGAACCCCAGATTACGACCAACAACTATACTTGCTATATTGTCAAGGAACTTCTGTCGTTACCAGCAAATATGATGTCAGGGTGGAGACCAGACATAAGTTCACTTCTGCCAACATGCGCAACTGTTGACTCAATAAGCCTTTGTGTACCAGAGGTCTCTTGTGCGAGGAATCTAATACTGTATAAGTTGCTCATTCTGACAGTTCTTCTCTATGGCGAAAAAGCATGAACGCTATTAATTGGCGATGCAGCAGCCTTGAGAATATTCGAGAGAAAACTCCTATGCAATTTCTTATGCCCATTGTGCAGCCCTTGTGGAATTAGGTCAGTACAGGAACTGCTTTTACATGTAGCGTCACTTATGTTTCCAAGTGTGCTTTAGTAATCAAAGCTACCACTTCGACTACCACTTAATCAAAGCTAACCTTTGATTCAGTGCGAGTTGGAAATGATTATCGCAATCTCTACGTTATGGACATTGTGCAACACATTAACATCCAGCTGTTGCAGTCGCTCGGCCGTATTTTCCAGATGGATGGGGATACTCTAGCGAGACAAGTATTCAATACGAGGACCAGCAGAGGTTGACTAGAGAACGAACTTGTTTGCGTTGGACTAATTAAATCGAGGAATCTCTGTCATTGATTGGTGAGAGCAACTGGCAAATGCGCCTGAAAGACATCCGATAAATAAGCTGTTAATGGCGAATTATGTATGTACATACGTACGCAGATAGCCTAAACATTTTTATTACAATTAATTACGGAAATATTTCTTCATGTAAATAAACAAGCCTGTGTAACATGAACAAATTTATTTCTCTTTCTCTCTCTCTCTCTCTCTATCTCTTTTCTATTGCAGGTAATAAAATTGTTCTATTAACATAAGTAAGTTAATAAATTTCTTATTTACACGCTTTTAATGAAAAATATTTCAACAAATCTAAAGAAATAAATTTAAAAAAAAGTAGAATTCAAGAGTAAAGCAGAAAGAAAATTTAATCATTAGAGGAGATTTGTTTATACAAGCAAGCATTTATAGTTTGCAAACAACATAATCTATGGTGGATGGTGCCAAACAATCTGTGGCAGCCCACATTTTAGAAATGTGAACAGTAAAGATACATTTTACAATCAGCCTTTAAACACATTTCTTTTGTAGATTTTATTTCGTTTTTATTGTTTGTAAATTTGCAGGTTTTTATACGATTTTTTTTATTTTTTTTTTTTAAATATTTGTTTAGTTTGGCTTGATTTTTTTTTCATTTGCCATGAATGAAATGTGTTGACTGCACCTGTTTTTTTTTCTTCTGCTTTTATTTTCTTTGTAAAAAAATACCATAAGGAAGTATAGAGATTAGTAACATAAATATGACTTAGTTTTCAGAAAGATACGACGATTTGAATTTTACCAAGCTAAACTTTTATTAAAAAACGAATTTATTTCATGAATTGTTTAACGTGGTCTGCTACAGAAGTTTACTTATTGTTCAAATATTTTACACTTCACCCACGTTATTTGCATTTCTGCAAACAAACCTTCGACTTTATGTCTGCAAGAAATATTCAGAGTCCATCCATCCAGAGTTCTTCTATGGTACAGTATCCATACATCTGCAGTAACATTCTTTTCTAAAGTAATTTTTTCTCTCTTCAACTTCACTAACGCCAACACTCTTTTGAATACTCTTAGTTTGAGGATTATTTTATTTTTTTTTTTTATAAAATTTCAAATTTCTTTGCTTTCTCAACTATGGTATGAAGACATTATTAAGTGGGCTTAAAATATTTTCTTTTTTTTTTATTTCTTTTTTTTTTTTTTTGTATATTTTCCTTATTATTACCACAAAAAAATTAAGACATGTTATTGGCTTAAGTTTTGGCGCCTCTTTTAAAGCTCAACGTTTTTCACATGGAGGCGTCACTTACAAGGTAGATTTCCATAATTTCCATGAGAGTATTTTCATATTGTACGAGTATTATGGGATTTATTTTATAAACAATACAAACGAAAAAGAAAAGCCAACTATGGGATAACTTTTCAAATTTAAAAAAAAAAAACTCTTTTTAAATCTTCTTACAAAATTTTATTAAAAAAAAGAACAACAATCGTTTGGCAATGGGCAAAAAAATAAAACAATTACATGTTATCGATAAGCATTTAGTCGATAATGTTAAACAAATGCAAAATACATAAATTTCTGGAGTACTATTGCGTGCTGACAGAGTAATAGAGAGAAATTTCAGAAAATTGAACAAAACCTATGGAAATAAAGCTCCAACACTTAGAGCTTTTGCCAGAAATCGTTTGGTTGAAGATGTCTGACCTCGAGTTTAAGCCCTGGAATGATATCTCATAAGACAACATATTACCTACCAACCTAGGCGACTTCAGAGCTTCTACATATAGGGTGAGTCATCTATAGGTTTAAATTTAAACCATCGTTTATTTCTAATCTAGCAATACTTATGTCATTCTATTCTGTTACAAAATCCTGTACAGTATCTGCATTGAACATAATGAAACGATTTATGCATGAGAAACGTTTATATTTAATAGGCCAGAGAGAAACTACACGACGATGTCGATTTAGCAAAAAAAAAAAAAATAATAATAAAAATAAAAATCTCTTTGGATGAAGCTTATTTTCATCTTGGTGGATACGTTAATAAGCGATATTGCAGTATTTAGGGCTCATAAGACCCATCCGTGATGTTACAGATGCCAGTGCATCCATTACGAGTGACTGTTTGGTGCGGCTTGCGGACATCACAAGCACTACGGACAATGGAGGCATCTATCGTACCTTGATAACCGATTTGTTTTTGTACACGCTCTTCATGGTATTGATGTGGACGATTGTGCAACTTGCCACACGTATTATGCCACAATCGATTTATTGCATCAAACGTTTGATGGCCGTTTAATTAGCCGCCAAGAAGCAGTGACCAAAGAACTGAAGTTGAATCTTTTCGGTACAAAATTTTAATTTTTTCCACAAGACGCATAGATGCATTCAATAAACAATATTCTCCAAATATTCTCCAACTAGAATTCGGTGTCGATAGACCTAACAGTAAACATTTTCTAATGTTGCTAAAAGGATACAAGCTACGCACCATAGTTGATCATATAGAGCCACGTGCTATGGAATACTTGGATGTCAGCTAAAAAACAAAAATAAAACAACGGACTAGTTTACTTGATTAACAAATAAACAAAAATAAAACAACAACATCAGTGTAACGAAAAAGGGATAAACAAGTAAACCAACAAGCAACAACAACACTCCAGAGACAATCGTAAACAACCTACAATAACAAAAACCAAGTAAGCATACATGGATTCTCATAGAATTTGAGAACATTTATCAACGCAACATTTATTTACGTCGCAATATAAAAGGCAAGGCAAAGCATGCAAAGTCGGAGTAGAAGTTCAGTCAGTGTTGTGTGAAGACGCGTTGCGTGTGAAGAAAACAATCGTGTTTTGAAGATCTCCGTTACAAAGATCTACAGAACAATTGTGTAATAATTGTTATTGTTTATCGCAAAGGGCATAAACAGAGGAATAACAAATAAAGAAATTATTGTTGTTTAAATCAGTTGTGAACAGGTTGTTTTGATAAGTTCAAGCACCTCACGCCATTTGTGTGTAATTAATGTGTAATGTAAATTGAAGTATTTTCATTGTTATTATGCATTTGGTAGTGTTCACTTCTGTAAACAAATTACTTTAATTAAGTTTCATTTGTTAGTGATAATGGAGAATTAATATCACGTGTATAGTACTTGTATTGTGTATTGTATTCCGTTGGGATTGTATTTACCATATGCGTTAATCATTAAATCGAACGGCTTTAATATATTTTCAAAAGGCATGCCAAAAGAAGTTTATTTTAATATGAAAATTACAAATTGGTTTTCTATTGAACGAATTTAATTTAATTCCTTAATAAAATTAACACAAATTTATCGATTAAAGATTGTGGTTTTGTTAATAAATATCTGACTGGGAAAACGTGTAGAATTTTATTCGCAGGTAATCAATATTTAAGTAATAGAAGATGGAA
Source organism: Sarcophaga bullata (assembly GCA_005959815.1). NCBI lineage: Eukaryota > Metazoa > Arthropoda > Insecta > Diptera > Sarcophagidae > Sarcophaga > Sarcophaga bullata. Next base: position 40,017 of record QOCX01000392.1, on the reverse strand, counting down.
TATTTTGTCTCACAATCCTCTATATTTTGTCTGGTAAAGATGATAGGAAAAGTCTAGGGGTAACCAGATTCCGAAACAAAAATAAATTGAATTGAAGTTCGGATAGACTGTTTACTTCTATACTACAAGTATAGTTAGGGAACTTACGTGCATTATAAGAGCAAAAGCAAAAGAGCTTATCCATATATCCCCTTCTTATCCAAATCATCCTAGCAAAGCCTAGCTATACTCTGCAAGCATTCATGCTCTTAATAATGTTAAACAATATTGTACAACAGCTGAAAATACCCAGTTAAACTGCGGTCTGCTTATATCAGATTAACTTTGATGAACGAAATTTCCAATGATATCGCTACAAATTAGAATCCACATAAAAGCCATTGTTGAATGACACCTAATTTTTGACGGCTTTCATGAACCATTCCGAACACGTCAAATAACATTCGTAAGTCATGTGATCAAAGCCTGCCCTCTCTTTAAATCAGGAGTTCATTATAGGAAATCCAATTATAAGCTGTGCAGCGTTCGCAATGACAGAACCCTTATATTTTGCGCATTCTTTATTGCCCATTATCGAATTGTTGGTACAGTTTTCAAGATGCAGCTTCGAGAACCTATAGATTATTGGCCCAGTAACCTTTAATTGAGTTCATAAAACTTCTTTCGCTTTAAATAAGAAGAAAATCTATGGTTCTTCAGCATTGCAGAACGTTCAAATCCCAATAAGAGTATTTCACTGCATTATATCTTATTGTCGCCAATTTAGCTCTCTGTGTAGCAGAGTGCACTGATGATCAGGATATATTACTGCCTGCTACCGATCTTAGCATACCTTTTACCAAACGCATAAAATCTTTGCAATTCATATTGTAATGAAATTGTTCAACAAATTTATCGTTGATAAGATGGCACGATATCGTCATTCTTGGTTTTCTGATTTTTAAAATGAAAAGCCTTCGACCTCAGAGATTATAACTCCTATAATGAACATCAAAACCAGATCAGACCATCCTTTAACAAGGTTTGGAACCAATCAATCCAATAATAGAGGGGGTTAACAGATGTCACAGTCACAATTCGCTCTACGACTTTGTGCAGAGGATCAATGATCTGTTGAATTAAAAAAAAAAGAAGGAAAATTTATGAAATGATTTATTAACATGGGTATTCTCTTGAAGGGACAAAGAGAAATGAAAAAATATTTTATTTTGCTGAATGAGATTTCCACCAATTTAGTATTTATTTAAACATGGTAGAAATGTAAATATTGTTACAACATTTAACACATTCTAAGAGAAAAATTAAAAGAACCATGTTATCATGACATGATTTATGAAATATAATCTGTAAAGCATCATCATTCTCTACTGTGTCTTTCACCATGGAGTCATCACGTGACGAGCACTATTTGAGTGATGTAGGGACTTAATGATTTCAAATGTCGTACTGGCTATTTGTATTTCAATTATATTATGCAAGAGTGGACGCCTTCTGGCTAAGAGACCTCATAACTTGCACACAAAAGTTAGGAGTGTGGACGAAATATTTTTTTTAATTTTTTTCAGATAGAAAATATTCGTTACGCAGTTTCAGTTACGATTTGGCTGTAAGCCTATGACTACAACGTCACTGCTATTTTCATTTCTGTGAACAAGTAGTCTAAACTTTGTGCTAAGGTTACGAAGCAACCGTTTTGCTTTTGCTGTTACAATAGCTCAACCGTTCTATGTTCCTAAATTAACAGCATCTGGTAGTGTTGAGTTGGTCTCGTTGGATTGCATGCATACGACACACATTTGTGTGTGTTAATTTAATACATGAATGGCGTGACATACAATTTTAATTTGACAGATTTTTGAGAAACTTTTCATGGCAGTTTTATTTACTCTCAGAATTTTTGCTAGAACTCTGCAGAGAGGAATTCGCCGAAGAAATATTTTTTTTTTGTGTTTCATTTTGTCTTTTGTTGAGTCGTCGTAGTCCAGTAGATAGTGTGTTGTGTTATTAGACATAAGGTCACGGTTCAAACCCCAGATCAGACATTTCCAATAAAACGGAATATGAAAAAATTTCTTCGGTAACATCCTTTCAGCAAATTTGTGGCAAAAAACTCTAAAAGCAAATAAAAATTGCCATGAAAAGTTTTTTAAAAAATCTGTTTTTCGGAGTCGATTTTAAACCGTAGGTCCCACCACTCATGTATAAAATTAACATACTCTACATATGTAAGTGCTATGAGAAACTAAGTCCATAATCCTGACTCTGAAGGGTTGTGATGGCCAATAATGTATGTCTTGACTTGGGGTTTGAACGCAGCCATTACGTCTAAGGAGCCAAAGTACTACCTACTATATTACGGCAACTTCAGAACATAGTTTGCCACAACGGATAACCCAACATTGAATCTTCTAAGGTAGCTTTGGTTTATTAAAAAGGAAAATCGAACTTCAAAAACTCATAGAATGCAAACTTTTTCTACGTTTAATGTTTTTTTGTAACGCTTATTAAAACATCAATGTCAACGTGTAAAAGCAAGGTAAACGTAACGACAACAAAAAAAAAATAAAAATTATTATTATTTAATGTTATTTGATTGAATATTGAAACGTTTAAAGGCATATTTTATGAAAATGTTTAATAAAAATGTTGTACAACAAAAAATTCCCACACAAATCATTCATTTTAGACAACTTTTTTTGTTTTTTTTTTTTCTTTTTTTTGTTTTGTTTGTAATAATTACTATGAGTTTTATTAGCTGGTTGGCGGATAAGGAAAACTTGTCAATATTCCAGCGAAAGTGTTAAATCATAAACACCCACCCATATTCGCTGAAAAAACAAAAAAAAACGAAAAAAAGATAAAACTAAAGGCCGTGCCCATTTCAACACTCTAGTATTTTGTGCAACAAGTTTTTCCTCAATATTTCAAGTACAACAAATTGTACTTTTAAGGTGTTGAAAATTAAAATCAAAATTAAAAGAAAAAAAGGTTTGTTGTTGGCTTTTTTTTCCTATTACAAGCAAAAGTAGAAGCTCTGATATGCAAAAACAAAAACAACAAAAAATGTAAAAAAATATAGTGCAACCTGGGTAAGTACTTTTACATGCATTTTTCAGTGAGTGAGTGAGTGCTGGGAGAGCAGAAAAACTCAAATTGACAAAATGTCACAATTGTTACAGCGTTTGGTGTTTCATTTAAAATGTTTGTTTTTGTAGTTGTTGCATTGGAAATACGTGTCAGATTTAAATCAAACGACATCGCGTTTTCGCGTCAAAACTTTGAAATAAAAACACTCTTTACCACCATTTTTGGTTAAGACTTTTCGATTGTTTTTGTTTTTGTTTTTGTTTGTTTTCTTACATCTTTGGTACCATGTGTAGTCATTACATGTGGCAGACACTTAATTAAAATAGACATACATTTTGTACACGTTGTTGCATGTGTATAAACAGCAACATAAAATCTTGCACGTCAAACACACCCATTTTGTTACATTTTTTTTTCGGCGGCGGGGTTTTTTTCCTTTTTTTTTTCTTGATTTTCAAAAAATAATTCATAACGAGTGTCGTACCTTTTTTTTTTTTTTTTTGTCTACATTTGTGTAATATTTGAATGGAATACACAAAAATAAATAAATTTTAAAGAAACATACAAAATTTTTCTCTTTTTCTGTTTGTTTTTCTTTTAAAATAACCAACTTACTGACAGTTTGACAAAAAATTATTTGATTGTTACTGTTCATTATGTTTCGTTTCTTTATTTGTTTTTAGTGTGTATGTAATTATGGATTTTTCTTAAATGTTAATGGTCAATCAAGTAGGTTAATTGCAATATTTCTTAGTTATATTTATGTTATAATTTAAAATTAAAAAAATAAACAAAATCAATAATTTATTATACCTTCCTTCCTCAGAACCGGTTCACACCATATTTATTCAAACAAAAAAAAATTTTTTTTTTTTTAAGCAGTCCAGATATTTTTCTTTTTAGTTTCAAACTTATGAAACAAAAGACTTAAGACACATGCATTTTTTTTTTTTTTTTTTTTTTGTTATTAATTTATAGTTTTATTCTGCCATTTTTTATTGGAAAAATTCCAAAACTTATTTTATATCTGTGGAGTTGTCATCATTTGTCCACATAAAATAAAAATTTATAATCTTATTAATCGATTGCAATTGGTTTTTCTATTCGTTTGTATGTCTACTCACTAATTCCATTATAAAGAAAGAAAGAAACAAAAGAAAAAAATAGGAATTTTTAATTAACAATTTAAATTAATTTATTTAAGCTTAACTTTAATGTCTTAATTAGTGTTGTACAATGCAATTTTATTTGATAACTTATGGAAACCAGTCGCAACTAGAAAACAGGGTTCACGGCCAATCGTCTAATATCTCTTGCTTTGGCGTTTTTTTTTTCTAAAATAAAATTAAAAATTAATTATTATTGAAATAAATTATTAATAATCGTTTAAATATTCTATGCAGTTAGAAGAACATATCATAACAAATTTCATATCCACTGCTATGATAATTATGAATTAAAAAAAAAACATAATAATTTTTAATTATTTTTGAAATCGCTCATTCTTTAAAGCCCAGAAATACAGGCCAAACAACAAATTTTTAGACTTCCAACCTGAACCTGTTTTGGTTTGGATTTGATCTGAACGCATATAGGATAAAGTCGCCATAGTATACTAGCTTTTACATACAATGCATCAGAGATCAACAATGAGTATTGAAAAAGATGAGTAGTTTCGAATCATATTCATAATTGCTGATACTTAAACGCATACATACTTATTTTAATATCATACTCATACCACTCATATACAAAGTTTGAAGTACTCATCATACTCTTACCTAAGAACACGTATGATGTTGTTGATTTCGATGCTCCTTTACTCAACATATGAACGACTTGCAAAATAAATATGATTCGAGTACGAACAGTGCATGCTTATGTGAATTTGATGAATGTGACTTCCTTATTGAATTTTAATTAGAAAATCGAACAAATAATAAAACAAACACACAAAAAAATATCATAAATGACTTCAACTCCATGCACTGTATGTCATGATGGCCAGACCATGGTGGTTAGGTAAGCAGAGGTGTCTATCCATCTAAGGAGTTCTCCCTTATCCACTAGTGTAGGTAGGACTTAAGGTGACGTTGACTGTGACGGCTTATGTGGACCAATGACAATCCTGAGCACAAAATTAACACCAAACAGTGATTTTTCCGCTGTATGCTCTTGGATCTTATGTGAATTGATATCGCCACAAACTTCACACGTCGTTGTCTATATGGTCGTTCATAATAATTTACCAAAACAGACTAAACAAATGACAACACATTTAAATGGGCAACAGACTAGTCTTTGTATCGGTTGGGCTATTTATCGGTTTAACCGTGGGTTATTTCGAATCTGTTATTCGATTCAATATATTATCTCTACTGAAGGTAATGTATCGAATTTCTCTTGAGTGACGTTTGGATTTATTAGAAATTTGTTCCAAAACAAAAGAAATTGGTTGGAAATTGCATGAAAATATCGTACAAAATTTGGTCGCAGAGAAGGACCAATAGTGCTCGGTATGCGCAAGTGTTTTGCTAAAATTCATGAAACTGATTTCTGTTCGTTCAGTGCATACATTGGAAAATATCGTAGCTGTGGCTGAGAGTGAAAGTGAAAAGCCATCAACATCAATTCTGAGAATAAATAGAAAACTTGCCATAAAAAATTTCTTAAAAAAAATCTGTTGTTCGAAGTGGACTTTAAACTGTATATCCCGCCACTCATGTATGAAATTAACACACAAAACATTAGTGGTGTAAGAAACTAGGTCGTAATCCTGACTAAAGGGTTGTAATGAACAGAGACAGAAGCGAAGATGAAATACTAGCGGAAGCAGCTAGACTTTAAGGATCCCACAAAGTTTACTCCCAACTTGGAAAAGGAAAAACATCAGGGATAGTAATTATCCTGCTTAACGAAATATACAAGATATTAGCAGTCATAATACAGTGAAGGTTTTAAAGTAAAATAGATTAAAATTTACAATACGAACAGGAAGATGTTCGACCAAACAGAAGTTGTGTAAACCAGATCAAAATCTTACGATTTATAACAGAAACATTTTTTCAATGGCATACCGTATTGTACTTACTAGCCGTAGTAGTACCCCCAAAAATAACTCAAAATCATCAGAGCTGTTTAGATTATATTAGGCAAGGTGAATGCCCCTTAAAGGAAGAAGCCAGCCAACTGGCATCAAACAATTCTGAAAGAAAAGCAAGGATTTAAAAAATTCACAAAATTCTTAATTATTCGATAAAATCTGTCTTTAAACTGTAGGCCACGCCACTCATGTATAAAAATAACTTGCAGAACACAAGCGAAGTAGGAAACTAAGTCGTAATTCTGACTGAAGGGTTGTAGTAACGAAATATGTATGTATGTATGTATGTATGTATGGCAATATAGGTCGTTTGGAGCACATATATTATGTACACACATAATATATAGGCATATTTCAAGTTAAAATTAAAAACAAAAAAACATTTTTTGTTTATTTGTTATTAACATTTGTTAGCTTTAATAATAAATAAATGCAAACTAATTGTTCTACTTTTATTTCTTGAAAATAATGTTCAAAAAAAAAAATATAACTTAAGTGTGTTAAAAAAAGAAACAAGCCTGGTTATCTTAATATGTGTGTATGCAAATGACCGTAGGGCAATGGGCTGTTATTTTATTTTTATTTGTATATTGGCTTAAATAAAATAACAAAAGATAGATTTCAATTTCAAATGGTTAACGCCTTACGAATAGGCCTTATGCCAAATAAATTTACAATATAACACCCCTCCTTTATAACAAAAGATACAAAAAAATAAAAATAAAAATAGAAAATAAAAAAGTAAGAAAAACATTAACAAAATAATAGAAACTGAGTTCATTTTTTAAAAAATATTTCTTCTTGTTTTTTTTTTCTTTTTTTTTTGTGTTGACCGCCACCTTATTCTCCCAAAATCAGCGTATTACCAACAAAACCAACAACAAAATTGTATTGTATTGTATTGTTTTTATAATCAACTTTGAAAAATGCCCAAACATTAAATAAACATACAGACAAAAAAAGAAAAAAGAAATACTTTTTGTTTCTTTTGACTATGGCCACGATATATTTGGATCATAGCGTTGTAGCGCCTTTTTTTCTTCGTTTATTGTTTCCTTTGCCATTGTACCAGAGATGGTGCGCATAGACACATAACAATACAACAAATTTTAAATGTTATTACAACATTAACGCTAGGATTGTATTTGTTGTTGTTAATGTGGCTTTATGAAGTACACACTTCATACATTATTATTAGCTGTTTTTTTTCTGTGGCAAAAAAACAAAAAATAACAAAAAAAAAAGAATAAGAAATCCAAAATAAAGGGCAACAATAGCCCAAAATATTTAGAGCATTGACATTTGATTGATGTTGGCACGGGGTCAGTTTTTATGTTTAAAATTTATCGTTTATTTTTTTTTTTTTGAATATTTTTTTCTGGTCTTTCAATATGCACACACACACACACACAAATGTTTTATTAAAAATTGTGCTTTAAAAAAGATATCGAACTGTATAGTACGTAAACATTTAAATTTTAAAATACTTAAGATTTTATTATTTTGCGAATTTGTTTTTTTATTTTTATTTTGCTTAACATAAATTACCAATTGACGTCATGATATAAATTGATTTTATTGTGCTACATTTTTTATTTGTTTATAATAATTTGCCAATAAACTGACTGCTGAGTTTCAAATAATTTTTATTAAATTAAACTAAAAAAAAACGAAACAAAAGATTTAATTAGCAAACATAAAACATAACAAACATAAAAAATTATGTTTAAATTTAAATTTCACATAAGCCGCCTTTAATTTTTCAGTAATTAAAACAAAAGACTTAAGCAACAAACTTTAATAAATATTCATAATAATTCTATTACAAGAATTCATTGTGAATTCACTGCGAATTTCTGTTTTTTTTTATTTCTTATGTTGACATCTTAAATATTATAATCCATTTGCCAATTTATTGTGTCCCTATTTTATTGATTTATAATGAAACAATAAAAACTTTTTAAATATTTTATGAGATCAACTTTCAATCATTTCATCACTTGTAAAGAGAAATCGCTTTATTTTTTTTATCATATTATAATACGGCCATGGAAATATGTAAGCAATTCACTCTCATAGGAATTTGTATCCACAAAAAGCGAAGAAAGACATTATTTTTGCGAAGCAACATGGTTTGAAAGATTTTGGAAGTCACATTGGTTTTCTTCCTCTTGCCGTGTTTTATGAGATCCTGAGGTGAATTTATACACTAAACAACTAGACTGTAGCAGCGTTTTCTTGTCAATTATATATTAAATAAAGGCACTTGAGAGAAAAGTTTTATATTTTGCCCTAGTCTTGAAATTCAGATACAATTGTTTTGTCTCTCAATGTTCAGCATCTACATATTACGTCTTTCAAAAGTGACTTTCAGAATTTTACAGGTCATAATGACCATTTCTTATGCTACATTTGTCAAATTACATACATGACACACACAATTGGCCATTACAACTCTTTAGTGAGGATTACGACCTAGTACCTCACGCCACTTATGCTGTGCGTATTAATTTTATACATCAGTGGCGAGCCCTATAGTTTAAAGTGGTTTCCAAATGACAGATTTTTGCGAAACTTTTCATGGCCATATCTTTATTTTCTCTTAGAATTATTGCCAGGAATCCGCTGAGAGGCAGTTGCCGAAGAAATATTTTTTTAATATTTTATTTTGATGGAAAACCCTGACCTGGGGCTTGAACTGAGACCTTTACGTCTAACAACCACATATTAGGTGCTTCAATAACGTAATACAGCTTCACAAATATTAATCCTTCTGAACTTTTGGGAATTTGTTCTTTAGAATTTCCTTCTCTTCTCTCTCTCTCTTATTCACTATTCTTTCATTTATTGCTAGTTCCAAACTACAACAAAGTTTTTTAGTTTGAAGCTAATGATAGTAATGTGTATACATTAGGCTTCAAAACTAAAATTTAAAAAATTTAACTTCGGCTAGATGTCCTAAAATTATCTAACAACGGTTCTTGCAGTGTCATTATTAAAACAAGAGAAAAAATTCAAAACGCTTCGGCTTAACACATATAGCAGATAATTTGTGCTTATGATGCTTGTTGCTTAAGTCTTTTGTTTTCATATAACTCTACAACCCTACATATTAATAAATCAAATCAAATCAAATCAAATCTTTAAAATTCGATTTTAATTAGTTATTGACAAAATAAATAAAAGAAACACAATCTAAAATTGCAAATTAATTTACGGCATGTGGGCCATAGTGTCCATAGTGGCATATAGCCTACTGTCACCAGGGTTAAAAATTATAATATATTTGCGTACTTAATTAAAATTAAGAGTAATAAAATTATTTTTAACATATTAAGATTAAATTCAACAGGAAACAGTTATATTTTTAATTATCATAACTAATAGTGTGATTTTAGCAAGCCTAAGGCTTGGTTTGTGAATAGAAAGTTTGTTTTTCATTTTTTTTTTTTTTTTGGTGTTTTTGGCGTTTTTGGCAAACTGATATTTAAAAAAAATCAAATAAAACTGTCTACAACGGCCATGTAACATATGTTTTATTTTTGGAATACGTTTATAATATTTCAAAAATTTAATTGTATTGCCAATCAAAACAATAAACTGACAGTACAACTATATTTACCATCACTTTAAT
>QOCX01000392.1:2664-13042 GCA_005959815.1 Sarcophaga bullata | reverse complement strand
TTTTTTTTTTTTTTTTTTTTTTTTTTTTTTTTTTTTTTAATAACTTATTCTACTTATGCAGTGCATTGAAGTACAATAATAGACCTGAGTTTCCCAATATGTCCTGTGAGATACTCGATTTGGGTTTATTGGATATCACAAGGTAAACACAAAGAATTTAACAGCCAAATTGCCATTATCTTGAGCTGTTGGCTTGTTATCTGTCATCCACTCTTCATTGTTTGTGGCCTTGAGCACAATCTTCCTTCGGGATCTTGACCACCTAATTCGTCTACATCATTGGACAACATACATACATACATAATTACATACATTACAACCCTTCAGTCACGATTACGGCCTAGGCTTCTCACACCACTTATTTTTCTCCGAACGACAGATTTTGAGGAACTTTTCATGGCAATTTTATTTACTCTCAGAGATTTTGCCAGAAATCTGCTGAGAGAAAGCCGCCGAAGAAATTTTTTTCATGTTTCGTTTTTGATCCCTGACATCATTGGATTTATAGTTCAACATCCCCTTCCATCAACCATAGCCGTTGTGCTTTTAGGAATTTGACTGTAAAACGCTGCTATGCTCATTTCCAACAGTTCGTTAGCATTTTTTTATTTGTTTGGAAAACTTTTCTGGGTGAAGCAAATTCGAAATTTCTTCATAATTTGATCACTTTGATGTTGGCTTTGAGGACCGCTTATTCGAATACATCTGTCACTTAAGAAAATCCCACAAGTCAAAATCTAACAGGTCAAATTTTACCTTTCACACGTAAGATGAGCCCCGCCCCAAATCATTCGTGAAGAATATTCAATGTGGCCACGAAACGCTGTCCTGTAGAAACCACATATCGTTTCCTTGATCATCAATTTAGACAAAAATAAGTTGGTCATCATACCTGATAAACAACGGCGAGTTCAACTAGGTTTTGTAACAAAAATTAATGGAGTTATCTTGAAGCAGCATAGTGTCTTAAATGAAGTGCAGAGTAACTTTCAAGCGGAAGTCTATGCGTTTTATTCAACTTGGATAGAAGTTACAGAAGACAGGGCAATACTATCATCTGGCGATACTATCTAACAGTCTGTGCCGCATTTCGAATACTCGGCTCTTATGAAGTTAAAGCGAAAATATTATGAGACCGTCTGAGGAGACAAAATGATCTAGGTAGGCAAAATAAATTTACCTTCTGCTTGGTGCCAGATCATGTGTAAGCTGCTGGCAATAAGCAAGCAGAAAAGCTTTCGAGGAAGGGTGCTTCCACAAAGATGATGAGGCCAGAACCGTTCTGTGGAGCGAGTATGTTTATTTGAAAATTTTGCCTTTAGACTCTTCACAAATCAAATGGATTTAAGGCAATGAAAAGATTTGTTTGAAACATCCGGTTTTCCGACATGGCACTGGAAGTTGTCTTAAGCCCAACATAAAGATTTTGTGATAATGAATCAGCCTTTGAGGCATTACTACATTACAAATGCTGGGTACCAGGGTATTTCTAGAGTTGACACAGAATATCTATTTGAAGATTGTCAGAGCAATAGGCTTGGAAGAGGCATGATAGCACCTATAAAGTATGGAGATGAAGTAACATAGATCGTATGTGCTTAATAATAAGGCACCTCTTCACAACGCAATCAATAATGAAGACTGTTTCAATTAGGAACAGTAAAACTGAAGTTGTTGATCCATAAAAGCACAACAACGAAAACTATTTAAGTGACAAAGAAAAATTGGTCAGAATTTTATTATTTATAGTGGCACTAAGATATTGCGGCAATGGTCGAATGAAATAAATGATTTGGGTACTGTATTGTTGTTAAAAAATACTATCGACTCTACTGGTTGCCTTATATGAACATGTAGTTTGACGGTTCCAACCCCATATCAGAAACGAAATTTGAAAAAATATTTCTCCGACAACTTCCTCTCAGCAGATTTCTGGCAAAAAACTCTGAGAGTAAATAAAAATAAGCCATGAAATGTTTCTCAAAAATCTGTCATTCGGAGTCGACTTTAAACTTCACATTCCACCACTCATGCATAAATTAACAACACACAATATAAATGTTGTGTGAAGCTAGGTCCTAATCCTGACTGGAGGATTATCTATTCTTTCATGCGCTATTTTACTGGCATTTTATATTTTATTCATGAATATTGGCAATACTGTTTTAATCGAGATTTGCTAATAACTAAGGCAGTTAAAAGCCAAAAAATATTTCGAAGCAATGTGTTGTTTCATTGCACTTTTAGGCAAAAGCAATAGCAACAACAGCAAAAAAATATAAAACATTGATTACAACCAGCAACATCTTGTAACAGTAACAATACACAAACAGCAACAGCAACAGTAATAGAAAAAATTTAAAGAAGAAAAAAAAATTATAAGAAAAAAAATTGGTGGCAATATTTTTACCTGTTGTTGGCTAAAGTTACAAGTACCTGTCAATGCTCTCTGTCAATAATGTGTAACAAATAGATGCGTATCAACAATATTTACTTTATTTTGTTTATTTTCGTTTTCGTTTTTTATTTTTTTTTATTTTTTTCTTCTATTTTTTTCCAATAAATATGGAAGTGAATTGTTTTTGTTTTTTTTATATTATTTATGTTGTATGTACATATGTATGGGTGTGTCTACATATGTATGTATGGATGTATGTATGTATGTATGTATATATGTATGGATATGTTTTAAATAGCCAAGTGTCAGACTAATCTTTTCAAACACTCTTTATGTGCCATAACAACATACAAACATACGAACAAACGAACATGTTGGTTGGGTTTTGAACAATTGTTGTGTAGTAATCTAGAGCGGCAATTGTGTAAATGAAAATAAACGTTGAAAATAAAGTGATTAAAAAGCTTAACTTGGTCTATGATTTAATATTTGGAATTTTTAACGTAACACAAGAATTTCCTAAAGAGATTATCGATAACCTTTTTCATAATGAAACTATTTTTTGATGTTGTTCACACAGAGGCGTTTCATATGTGTGTAGGGGGGGGTGGTGGATTCTCAAAACGGTGGCCGATAAAAATATTTTTAAACATGTTATAATGAATTCAATAGTGTTATAACGACTTAACGACTTAACGATTAAAACAGAAATAATTTCTTCCTATTTGGCAATTTTCATTAGCGTTACAGATTATCGCTCTACAACAATAAATAGCCTTCTTTATGAAATATCTTTCAGGCAGCAAAGGAAATTAATTTAATTTATAAACACACACTTTTTATGTCTACGTTTAGGAATCTTACTGTTACGCACTATGTATACGCATGTACATATAAAGTCTTAGCGGTTTGCGCAAACCGTATGACATTGAATATTTTCTTTAAAGGAACCAAACGATTTAAATAGGAAGTCGTTTAAAAATTGTTTTTAACTTCTAAAGTTATTGTGGGTGTAGTAAACTGTAAAACAAAACAATTACAAACTTAGGTAGAGTAGTAGTAGTAGGCCAGTCCTAAAATGGCATTCACTTGTATTAGTGAGTTTAAGCAAAACTACATATTTCGTCGAACAGTACATACGCTTACTATTACTTTATGTTCAGTTTGTTTCTACAGGAACTCGCGAACTTTTAGAGTTGATAACTGTCATTCTGTTGATACTACATCTGCAAATTAGTTGACAATTACTCTTTCTGTTTTATTACATCACTGTGGACAACAATATACAAAGAAATGTCACATCTGTTCCCCGAATAGACTCTAGAGTAGTTGACAATTGATCTTAATTTTGCATCGAAAAATCATCTTCAACTGTGAGGCTTATTTCGCGATTAATGTTTACTTGAATAAACTAAATAATCACATGAGATCCAAAAGAATACAATGGCAGGCAGCGTTTATATTACTTTGAGAAAGACATTGGCCACTCTATCATTGTCAACGGCAAGAATTATGAGTTGACTTCTTTTTGGCTAAATTTGATAATCTGTAACAATAATACGTGGTTTCCAAAGGACACAAGAAATAAGGACTACAAGCCACATTGGATTTCTAAGGGAAAGATTTGAGGGCAGTGTTATCTCACGTGGAGATTGTGCAATATAGTCCCATGAGACTTTTCCTTGTGGGATTTTCTTAAGTGGCAAATAAATGGACTTCAAAGCAAACATAAGCCATGCCATCGATCAAATTAGATACAAATGTACGTACAGTTCAGTCAGATTTATAGGGACAAGTATCACCACTCAAGATGTTGTGTGTTAATTTTATCTATGAATGGCAGGAACTACAGTTTAAAGGCCAGATTTTTGAGAAAATTTGTCATGGCAATTTTATTTACTCTCAGAGTTTTCTCCAGAGAACGTCTGAGAGGAAGTCGCCGTGGAAATAATTTTTTTTATATTTCTTCGTTTTGTTGTCTTCTTTTTCGTTTTGTTGGAGATCTCTGACCTGGTGGAAGTCGCCGTAGTAGTAAGTAGTGTGTTGGCTTATTAGACGAAAGGCCAGGGTTCGAATCTCCGGTCAGACATCAAAAACGAAATATAAAAAAAAAATATTTCTTCGGCGGATTTCTCTCAGCAGATTTCTGGCAAAATCTCTGAGAGTAAATAAAATTGTCATGAATCCCGCCACTCATGTATATAATTAACACACACAACATAAATGATGTGAGAAGCTAGGCCGTAAACCTGACTGAAGGGTTGTAATGGCCAATTATGTACGTTATGTATGTCTGAACTGGTATGTGAACCATAGCCTCACGCCTCATAAGCCAACACACTACCTACTAGGCTACGGCGACTTAATGCTTTACAAAAACATACATACATACACACACACGACTTATGTTGTGTGTATTAATTTTATACATGAGTGATGACGCCTACGGATCAAACGACAGATTTTGAAGAGACTTTCCTTTGCAGTTTTTTATTTACATTCAGAGTTTTTGCCAGAATTCTGCTGAGAGAACATCTCTGAAGAATAATTTTCCGTATTTCGTTTTGTTTGAGATGTCTGTTCTAGGGTTTGAACTGCGGTCTTATGTCTAATAAATACAGGTCTGGAATACATGCCAAAACATATTGGGCAACTATTCTCATTAACTGCTACTTTTCTTCAAGAGAGAACAATATCTGACTTTCTGAGGGTTTTAGCCACGCTGCTACATTGAACTTACAACGATGGAATTAATATCTTCAATTACTTTAAAGTTGAAAGTAAATTAAATAACCCACGATAGAAAAACTATGAAAACTTTATGGCGATGCTTTAATCGTTCATTATGCTGCATAAATTGTTATTTGATGATTTGAAGAAATTCATCTATGAGGTATGTTATGCGTTAGGAATTGAAAATTTGTGGTAAATTAAGCACAATATTATTACAATAGCCATTTGATAAGGCACAAGATAGCTCTTAATTTAATCTAATCTGTTGAAGGAAATTTTCTAATCAACCGATTCTGTTGTATACCATGTACATACACGAACGTAGTGTATCTTAAATTCAGTCTTGACTGAAATAACTATCATGTTTCCTTAGGTTAATTTCAATCAATAATTTTAGAATTTTTATCTTCCATTTTAGCAATGAACGAGAGGCATAATTGTTTAAGTTGTGCCTAAAATCGGTAGCAATTTTCCACATTGTTTTTATGTTATTAAGATTTTAAATGTTTTTATTAAATTATTTATTAAATATTTACTTTATCTAAAGCTATGAGTATGGCTATGGCTATGGCTATGGCTATGGCAACAATATTGATTGCATTTAATTGCTTTTTGCCTTCAAGTTAAACACGCGCATTGTGTCTTTGCTTCTCTGCTACACATATTCAGAGGCTTAAATGCTATTTTCTGAATTTCTACAGAGAAAAAAACTAGAAAAAAAAAAATAGAAAAGAAAAGCAAAAGAAAACAATAAAAAAATATTTTTACAATTTCCTTAACTTTGTAAGCAAACGACAGCAATCATATTTACAATTGGACATGCAGTAGTCAGAGGAGAGAGAGAGTGAGAGAGAGATAGTAGTGGTCTTAATAATAATAAAGATTTTTAATTTGTAGTATCCATTGCATATAATGGATTTCTGCGAATTTGATGTTGTTTCTTTCAAAACGTTTCTTAAAAATGTTTCTCTTTTCTCTTCATTTTACTGGCCGTTTAGTTAGTGACTTCTTTTGGTATTGCCTTCTGTTAGTATGTTTTTTAATGATTGTGATGATCATGTTAATTGTGTTCCATACGACTTATTTTTCAAAACAGCGAACCTGAGAAATCATCATTATTTTCCTATGCCATGCCATTGTGTTTAGTTAAGTCATCACAACATATTTCAAATACTAAACAAAACATTCGAACAGAGGATGTTATCATTAACTGTGTGTGTGTGTTGGTTGGTCATTGTATTGTATTGTATTGTATTATACCCTAGAGATAGTGTAAGAAAAACTTTAGTCAACAGGAGTTAAATATTTTGTTTACAAGTGTCTATAAAATATGATGTTAATGCTGTCTTCAGCTGTCTTTCGGTGATAGTATTTATGCCACTGGATAATACTGACTGGCATGTTCTTTTTTTACCTCTGTGGCATAACAAGACCTGCTATGACTTACAAGTAACAGAAAAAAGAAAATTAAATTTGTTTTTATATTGCAAAATAATTATAAAAAATTTTAAAAGATTTATAATCAGTTTAAAACAGCTTAAGGCCTTCTAATTTCAATCGGCCGTATTTATCAAACTCTTCTATCAAAAATAGATTAAAAACGATTAACAGATTTGTTTAGTATCGTTTTTTATGTTAAAATTTAAATAAAATAAAATAAAGTATGTGTGAAGCATTAAGCCGACGTACTAGACATGAGAACGCGGTTTAAACCCCAGCTCAGACATCTCCAACAAAAGGAAAATATGAAATAATATTTCTCCGACCACTTCATATCAGCAGATTTCTGGCAAAACGCGTGACAATAAATAAAATTACCATGAAAAAATCTTATAAAAAGTCTGTCGCTCGAAATCAGTTTCAAACTGTAGGTCCTGTCACACATGTATTAAATGGTTACACGCAACATAAGTGGTATGATAAGCTAAGTCCAGAGTTCTGAGTAACATGCAGTAGTTCTACGCTCTATAGCACTGATATATATAAAATGATGACTGATTGTGTCACAGTTGCACTAAGCTGTTGGACGTCATGGCGAAAGAGCCAATATTCGCTCGCCTAACTTCTACAGACGTAACTTCTACAGAAGTAAGGAAACGGTTCAAACCCCAAGTTAAACATTAAAATGAAAATATGAAAAAATATTTCTTAGGCGACTTCCTCTCCGCAGATTTCTGGCTAAAACTGGAGTAAATAAAAATGTCACGAAAAGCTTCTCTAAAATGCTATCGCTAGTAGTCGACTGAAAACTGTATGTAACTTCTAAAGAAGCTGGGGATATGAGTAGTAGAAGGATATTGTATTTCATCTCAAGTTTCAGCATCTCTGAGAGTATTCGAGAGATAAGTCCAGTACGTACGATCTACGGTCCAGTGCGAACTAAAGAGCTGTATTAGCTACTCAACAACTGACGAAAATCTAATGAAGGACGCAAACTCTTCAAAATGAAAATAACATAAATAGCGAGATTTGTTTTGGTGTCAGCACGGTTATTGACTTGTGGTATCACTATGGGCTTAATCACAGTCCTACATTCATTCCTTAAATGTTTAGGTATTGAATTAATTTGTGTTTACAACCATTTAGTCAGGACTACAACCTAGCATTTCATACCACTTGTGTTAATTTTTTGTCTATGAGTTTCGGGCCCTATAGTTTAATTTCGGACTAAGAACGACAGATTTGAGAAGCTTATTATGGCAATTTTATTTACGCTCAGAGTGTTTACCAGAAATCTGCTGAGAGGAAGTAGTCAACACAGCTACGTAATATAATGAACAGTTTTTGGTTGAAAATACCAAATTTTTTTTCATGTTCTTCGAGAAGATCTTTTCGATGAACACCATATAAGGCTATCATTTAAATTCGGTGTTTGAAATATGAAATCAAAACTAATATTTCCAACCACAATCTTTTTTTTGTTATTTTTTTTGTTATTATTTCAATAGTCAAGTTTGTGTGTTTGTTTTCTTTTTTTGTTATGTTACATTTTATATCTATTAGTGTGTTAGCCTACTGTCAAACCAAAACAAAAAATAAATTTTTTTTTGTTCACAACTACAATTGCGATATATTTTGTATGATCAAACTAAACCACACCTTATCATTGGATTATTATGCGAATAAAGGAAAGAAAAAATTGAATTCCTCTGGTGGATTCTTTGTTTCAAGTACCGTACCTAAGCTGTATGTAAAATAACAGTTATTGTTTGTTTTTCCATTATGCAGAGTTATTTTTAAAGTTTTAATAAATTAACCCTTTAGATAAGGGTGCAGTCAGTATTGGTTTTAAAATAAAAAAAAAATTCTTAAATTATTCGAATTAAACTAAGTGTTATTAAGGATTTTCTCTTTATTGTTATTGTCTTGTAGGCGTACATATAGTGATGCCCTGAATTTACATAGGGTGTACCTATAATATCTTCACAAAACCTATTACCTTGACATAACTTTCTGACCGGAACTTGATTTCTGCTTCAGTGTTTCCTTTTGGACTGCATTAACACCGCACAGTCTCCAAATATGTATTCTAATGATCAATTCTTCTAGACAAAGTAAAATGATTTCCATTCTGGGTAAGTTTTCTTTAAGCCTATAGTACCCTGTCAGAAGAGTTTTTAGCAACTTCAGCTAATTCCTGGATGGTTGCTAAGCTCCTTTTCATGTAATTACCCATAAAAAGTGTAGAAATTTCCACCTGTCTCTTCTCTCATATGACATATTTTTCCTCCAGACTGCAAAAGAGCCAAGTGCATGAATGCAAGCCTGACTGTCAGTTAATATGGTTCAAAAATATTTCAGTCTTAGGCCAAAAACTTCCGCTCCTTTCAAAATATCTGCTTCCAGCCAATCCTTATACCCTTAAATTGCTCCACTCCATTTTGTTACTATGTTTCATTGTAAAGCACTTTCCAAAATCATAGCGTAAGCTGATGCTGTCCCGGAGAGATGTCAGTCTCCCGATTGTTCAGATCACAAAGTCCTCTGATAAATCACTCATACGACTTAACTGTCATTTTCTGTACCATAGCCTCTAAGGCGCTGATTTACACCAACCCCATCTAACCGACGTAAAACTAATAGAGACACCGCTATAGAACAGGTTCTCAGTACGCTGGTTATACCAACACACGCTGGTCTCAGTCTTGTTTAACTCCGTCTGAGCTCTGTTTAGATTTGTGTCGTCAAACCATTGTCTATTACTTGGCTTACACGCATAACATACACACATATTATCATTACAACCCCTCTGTTAGAATTACGACATAGCTTCTCAAACCACTAATGTTGTGTGTGTTAATTTTATGCATCAACGGTGGAATATACAGTTTACAGTCGACTCCGAACTACAGATTTTTGAGAAACTTTTCATAGTAATTTTATTCAATCTCATAGCTTATGCCAGAAATTTGCTGAGAGGAAATTGCTGAAGAAATATTGGTGATGTCTAGTCTGGCCTACAAAGCTACGACGACTTCTAAGGATCTATAAAAATCTTGCATATTCCAGATATTATATCTCAGTTGAGAGTGTAATATTTAGAAACACCCACGATACACCTTCGAGTTTTACTTTAGCCATCAGAACTGTAAAGTATTTTTCAAACGTTTTCAATCTTTAAATGTGCGTATCAGATATCAAAGAAATTTTTTATTTCAAAGACTTATTGTGACACTCACTTCAAAGGAAATCGGTAATCATTGACCTCTAGTGATCGCCATTGACAGCAATGTCCAGGCCAAAGTTATTCTCAAAGAAATATGAACTACACTAAAGAGTATGTTTGCCGAAATATGCACTTTTGGATCTCATGTGGCTTAGTGTCTTCCCACATTCGACAATTTCGTTTGATCAAGTAACCATATGTACTGAAATAAGCCTCATAGCCTAATGATAAGATGATTTTTCAATAGAAATTGGGGTCAGTTACCAAGTGATCTAGTGCTCATTTAGTGAACACATGTCTTCGTCTATAATCCTTTAATATTTTGGTGATTTGGTACAACAGCCGAATCAAATGACAGCTTATTTGACAGATGAAATTTCAACAAAACGGCCATTTTTTAACTGTTAAAATATCAAAGCTTCTCTATTGATGGAATCTAGGCAATCAATGTTCACCTTAAATGGTTTTATCAAGTGTTTATCCATAAACCAGCTCGACATAAGTGACAAAAGAACTCTAACCTGTATGTTCCAACCCTTTTTTTATCTCGATTCCTGCAAATGTTTCCATAGATCGGGTCT